>JANRGW010029069.1:25492-57215 GCA_024733675.1 Psilopsiagon aymara
AAAATGTACTCAGCAGTAACTAAAACATTGGTGTTATCAACACTGCTCACAAGCCGAAAGTCCAAAGAAAAAAAAAACACAGCTCCACACCAGCTACCAAGAAGGAGAAAAATGACTGCTACTGCCGAACCCAGGACAGGTGCATGAATTAACAGTGACAGCAACTCGTGCCTCAAGTCAATACCTTGAAATCTCATCCACTAAAGTACGTTTTAACATTATTCCCAGCAGAATCTGATATGTGTGTGCACTGCAGCCAGAAGATCCAGCCAGATGGTTTCAAACCCTGCTCAAGAACATGGGAATTCAAGTGATACAGAGGAGATTCAAGAGATTCTCAAAAAAGAGGTTCATAACTTTCAAGGTTTGCTTCGCACTTCCTTGGAAATGCAATGCAATTCCTGCAAAACTGAAGTTCTGGGTTGTTTATATTTTTTTTTCATTATATTCAGGGCTCCCACACTAAATTAGTAATGATAAGGTGGGGAAAAGCATCAGAACGAGCTTCTTCCTGGCACGGCAGGTAGATGTATATGGAGATGAAATCTTACATACAAGAAAAGGGGAAAAATACATCATACTGGTAGAGATATTAGCTGGTTGTATATGTCGACCATAATATTCTAAGATTATCTGAAAAGTTGTAGCAGGTCTATAGGATTCAAAAGGCCCCCAAAGCTCACATCCCCCTTTCACATCCTTATCCAGGTATGAACAATGAAGCTGTTCTGTTAAAACATTCAGAAGGACAATTAGTGTTTCACTAGAGTTGTTTTTTTCCTATGAGAGCTCCAGCAGCTAAAAAGTGAAAAGTTGTTTAAAATGGTTTAAAAACCCAAGGAAGGTCTAAGTCACAGTCACAACTGCTCACATACAGCTCTCTGACCTTCTAGGGCCTGCTGGCACATTAGATGGAGTGCAGCTTCCAAGGCCTGAGCTCTCGTACAGCAGCAGGCATGTCAAGGTCCACATTTTTATTCATCTCTGCAGCTGTGTTGATTTGGTGAGGTGACTTTGCTGGGAGAGCTTGGGACCTGATGCACAGCAGACCTAGAATGCTGGTTGACTTGGGGAAATTGAGTGTTTCAGGTGAGCTGCCAATCACTCAGGTCTCTTCAAAGCCTTGCTAGGGTCACTGCTCTCTGCCCTGAATGTGGCCAAGCTACTACCAGGAAGTCACTAACGAGCTCATGCTTATGGCAGTGAGTTTTCTTCTTTACTTTAGCATTCCAAGTCTTACATCTTAGGGTCAAAAGTGGATCCCCAGCCATATAAAGCAACGTGTTAGTTTTACAGTCCCCTGAGAGCACAGCCTGATGGCTGTACCCTTCACCCACACCCTCAGACCTCCTCCACTCACCCAGTGTACGAGAGCTTCCCAAGGTCTGCCAGAAGCAAGTACTTAATGGGATATGTGTGGTGGGGACAGGATGACATGGTAATACCTGACACCAAGGCATGGCAAACTGGGAAGGGAGAGAGCTCTTTTCACTTCCCAGCAGTGGTGTGCTGCACCCTTTCCTGCCAGGAGGCCACAAGACAGCTAGTTCCAGCAGCCATGCTGAAAGTGGGCAGCTTGCTCCTGCTGGATGATGAATGATGCAGCCACGCGGGAGCCTGCCAAAAGGCTCCACGGCTGCATCTGCCGTGTAGGCAGAGTGGGAGGCAGCAGCCTGGCAGGGAGCAGTGAGTGGCAGGCAGCCCAGGGCTCCTCAGCTTTGCACATCCGTATGACCTCTTCCAGCTGCAGCTGGGGAGACTGTCCCCTTGGTCTGGCTTGCAAAGAGACGATGGTGCAAGCACAGGAAGGCACAGTGAGGGGACAGCCCCCTGCTCTGAGCTTGGGGGATATTTCATTGGCTTTGGGATGGAGGAAAAAGAGCACTTCCAGCCTGAGCAGATGCCCAAGGCTGCTCCAGAACTCATGCAGTGGTAAAGAGGCAAACTGCTGGTCTGAGGCCACAGCTATGAGCTGCCATGTGGACAGGTCACTGTGGAACCTAAGCCATTACAACCACAGTTCACCACCAACTGCTCCACTTTTTTGTCAAGCCATTAGGCTTCCCCAAGTAACCAAAGTTCTACCCTCTCTATTTTGCAAGGGTCTGAACCCAGATCATTGTACACACCCAGGTGCCAAAATCAGTGCTGCTGGTGCTCAGAGCACCACGGAAGATAGGGGTGCTCCCTGCTGCTGAGCAGGGGGAGAGTTTGGCTCCCTGCTTTCCCATGTTCTCAGGGCTGCCTGGTGAGCCAGGAAGAGAGAACATGAGTCACCCAGACAGTATGAAAATGTGGGAGGCAGATTTTGCAGCAAATCACAGCTAGAGGATTAAGACATGGGGTGACATGTATGTGAGTGCTGCTCAGTCAGAGCCACTGTTGAAGCTCAGCATCAAGGGGAAGCCCATTCAAACCTCCTCTCATAGATGTGCCCCCTCTCTTTACCTGCCACTGCAACCAATGGCCATAAAATTAGCTTTCAAAGATGGCAAATGGTTGGTGCTGACCGAATAATTCCTTTCCATTTCATTCATTTAGATGAAAATATGAGCATGTAGCTGCTTTTTTCACCGCTGGTGTCTCTGTAGTAGTGGTGGATATCCCATCTGCAGAGCTGTCACAAACACACCATGGAGTTCTTGAGCACACCCTGTTTTGCCCCACAGTGAGGCAGATGCCTATTTGGCAGGACTTTGCACAGTGCTGAGGCCTATGCTAGCATCCTGTTGTATAAGAGGAGCCTTATTAAGTCAACTCAGAGGTCTGTGTAGCTCATCATCCTGTCCCAAATTCCAGCCAGGCAGGACAGACACCACAGCCAGGCAGCAGCATGCCCTCTGAGTGCACCAGCCATGGGTCACTGGAGTGCACTGCATGGAGCAGCACAAGCAATCTGTCCCAGCCAGCAGCCCAAAACAAATGCTTGAGGAAATACCTAAGACTGGATAACCACATTGTGATGCTGCCTCCAGTGATCAGCAGTGCAGAGGCTTCCTGCACCAGAGACAACATATTTCAGTTTAAGAGCCTGTGGTTGGTCTTTCTTCCAAGAATGAATTTAATGAAATTTTGAAGCTGTGTAAACTTTCAGCATCCCTAAAACCCTAAGGAAAGGAGTTCCACAGTTTACCTCTGCACTGTGCAAAGAAGAATATCCTTGTGTTAGCTCTGAGCCTCCTGTGCCCAAGATCATTGTACTTTTGGGTAAGAACACAAGGGGAAGACAGGGACCTGGGGCTGAGGTGTTGATTTGCAGAGGCAGGATTTAGGAGAAGCAGTATGACAGCTGGGGCTAAGGATTCAAGGTTCAGGATTAGACAGGACTTTTAAATGGGCCTTGGAGCAATATACAGCTTATTATGTAGGTCCCCCAAACTGACTTGGGCAGTCCATGTCTATTCTAGACAAGCCATTTGCCAGCATTAAATGGAGAACTTTAGAATAAATTTGAAACCAAAATAGTAGCAATCATCAATAACATGTGCTTGACAGTTCTTCAGAAGGATATTATAAGCTTTTCTGGAAAGTAGTACTCCAGAATACCAGCTGCCACTGTCTCACCCTTCAAAAAAGAGCACAAGAGAAAGTCTGATCTCTTTGGAAGTGTATAATAACCTCATACTGGTCAAATATTCAGGGAAAAATATGTTTTACTGGGCAATTCAGCATCAAGGGGCTGCCTATTACAAGCATAGAAAGTCATGTCCCTCCTCTGCCTCATTTGTACTATCAGATCTCATATTCTGCAATACAGAACACAGTTCATTTTTGTTATGAGGGGCATGATTAAAATTATGACAGGTAGGAGATGTCTTTCAGCATCATTAGAGAATAAAGTTGAAATAAATACTGTTGAACAGTTCTAAGGGATAGTCCATGCCCTTAAATACCTACAGTGTGCTGAGTCAAAGGTGAAAGATAGGTGATTCTGTTAGGGAAGGATGAACTCAATCCTCCAAGGTCCAAAGCATGTGGTTGGACTTTGGTCTCCAGATCATTCTTCTTCTTCAAAACCTACTACTCAGGCCTACTTGCTTCTTCAGCACTGCTGACCTGCCTCTTCTTCAAGCAGAGGAACATGCCATACTAGTATTGCAACCACACTTCCTTGCGTAGACTGGACTGATACACACCACGAATCTTAGAAACAGAATCACAGAACAGTTGGGGTTGGAAGGGACCCTTGAAGGTCAGCTAGTCCAAACACCTTGCAATGAGCAGGAACATCTCCACAATCACTGAGCAATTCCAGGTTGCTCAGAGCTCTGACCAGCCTATCTTGAATGTTTCCAGAGACAGGGCATCTACTACCTCTCTGGGCAAAAAAAATCTTTCTTTTGTCTAGTCTGAATCTATCCTCTCGGTTTAAATTCAGTACCCCTTGTCCTATCACAACAGGACCTACTAGAACATTTGCCACCATCTTTCTCATAAGCTCCCTTCAAGTACTGAAAGGGAAACAAATCAACAAACGGTAGCAGCTGGTAATGCAAGCGCCTAAATTTGTTGTTTCCTGATACATTAATAAAAGGCTCAGTGTGTGGGAAAGGAGAAACGGGTGGTGTTTGTTCCTGCAGAGTTAAAACAGAGAGCACCTGGGAGCCCACAGAATTTTCCAAGCCTGTTCCTCTTTGCTTATTTAAGAGCTTTATTTTTTATTCTGATAAAAGCAAGTTTACAGAGATAGGAAGACAATAAAAGGCAGTGCCATTTCCTAGCTTGTTAGTGCTGGTTAAAGGTGATGAGCTGAACAAAATCATCCCCATCCTTATAATTTTCCTCATTTGATTGCTTGCAAGTAAACCAGTTTAATAAAGACTGAGATACAAATACCACATGGCCATATTGACAGGAGTGAGGGAAAGGAGAACACAATAATCATGTTAGCTCTATCCCTCAGATTAATCACCTAGATAAAATACCCATTTACCTCATTCTAGACAGAAAAATATCATTTACTAACCAACAATTTAGGCAGGCATGCTGCTGTTAAAAGCCATACCTGGCTGATCCTAACTGGTGGAAAAGATGAGACTTACAGCCCAGTGAAGGACGCATTCCTCCTCCCCTCTGCAACAGCAGCTCAACATGATGAGGCTTGCTCCCTGTCCTCCTTCAGCTCCAGATGGGACCAGCTTCACGGAACCCTCAATCCATTTTAGCCCCCCTTAAATATGTTTCCATAGGACTCCACACACCTGTATGTAAGAGAATCCCCTACTGGGGATGTTTTATCACCTTGGCTTCACTGTAACCCACAGAAGTTTAGCTGCAGCAGAGGTCACATTTGGAGGATGCAGCCTGGTCCCTGCTGCCTCAGCTGCCCCTCAGGACAACTCATCCTAAACACAAAACTGGGTCCTCTCAGAATTCTGTTAGTTTAAACCAAACAAGATCTGTCTTCATTCTCTGACAGACTGCAGTTTCCAGACCACAAGAAATAATTGCACTAATATTACACCAGCTTGGTGGGGAGAAATGGACATACCAACCTTAACCTCAGCTCGGGTGAAATTACATGACACCAGATTTCTGATCTAATACCATGGCATTAGTTGCTGAAATCAAGGCAACACTTGCCAAAACTTTTCCATGGTCAAACACTGAACTATATCTTCTCGTACACATAAGCCCTTACAGCAGGGAATAGATAATTTGGGCTTCAGGTGGTAAGGCCGAAATCTCTAAAGAGACTTCCTACTTAGGCCTCAGAAGGTATCTGAAACACGAAGCGAAGTGCAGCCTTCCTGAGGGATCATCAGGTATGTGTGGAGGAGGTTTCAACAGCTCCATGAGGTCACTGAGTCTTGAGGTTGGTGCCAGGTCTCCCATGGTTGGTTTAGCAGGTGTGATAGCTAATGAGTTTCCTCATCCCATTGCTGAGCTTCCATGAGTCAGCAAGGATGCTGCAGACACCTTCCAGTTGCTTTGCTTGAATGAGTCCAAGAGGAAAAATTAACAAGGAAATGGCTACCTCCATTCTGCTGCTCACCAAAACCCATCATGAATGAAAAACGCATTGTAACTTCCCGTCATTGGAGGAGATGGAGTATTGTGTGGCCTTGCAGCTAAAGGAAAGGTAATTTTTGTGAGTAAAATGAGAAGAAACTGGTAAGAGTTAAAGAACGTATTCTGTCTATAACTCCAGAGGCCAGGGAAAGTACCAGATGCTTGAGACTTCCTGATTCACCCACGTAGAAATTGAGGTGAAGAAACAAATAACTGCTGGGAAACAGTGCTGTTGTGAGCTGGTCGTGACCTTCCCAGAAACTTCCGTCATGTCACAGCTGAGCTCCTTTCAGCCTCCTCCCCACTCACTGTCAAGTACTCAGCTTTGAGTATAACATTTATGCTACACTCAATGTTATGTTAGGAAAATAATTCATGGAACTATATTGCAGCATCTCATATCAAGATATTTTGGGAATAACCTGAGAAGGTATTTGATTCATCCTCTTCTGCCCCCCAGAACACAATGTATTCCTGGGTTTATACTAAAAAAAATAGTAAATAAATACAGTAACAACTATAAGGTTTGATGTGATGGATGTTTCTGAGTGGGTGCACCATCTCATCCCACTGCTTCCACAGTGCTGGAGGTGGGCAAAGCTAGTGCAGGGCAACGCTCACTTGGGCACAGCAGCAATGGGCCTCGTCATCGGCTGTATTTACAGCCCAACGCGGGCTGCAGGTGCACAACTCCTACCAAAGCAGCAGCTGCACTGCTTACTTTTATTAAAGCCTTTTGTTGCATAATTGATCTCTATGTGAACCCCGAGGAAGCAGCAGATGCAGGAAGTTCAAACTGGTGCTTTAATAACCTTGGTTTAATGATAAATAATCATGTACAACTGATACAGGTGATCGCACAGCTCCACTTTATGCCTATGGAATTGTCTGTTCTGGCTGCAAAGCTCAGCCACCAGCCCTTGGGCAACCTTTGTTTCTCTCCCTGACTCCCACAGGCAGGAACAGCATATCTGGTCTGTAAAGAGGCCCCAGCTGTGCCCAGCCCCAGGGCTGTGCCCACCCCTGGTAGGTATCCAGCCCCTGGATCCCATAGCAGAGGCAGCATCACCCCCACCTCCACAGCACTGCTTTGCTTCCAGCTTGGAAACAGAAGTTCGGACAACTTCTACTGCTATCCTGCAAAAACATCACGTGCAATTAGATCCCTCCCCATCAAGGTAAGGTTTTATGGCCACACATGTCACTGATGTACCAGGTGTGCCTTGGTCCTTGATATCCTACTGCCTGGCATGAGGCAGCTGCTCCCACTCCCATGGCTGCAGACGGGTCCCATCACAACTGGCTGCACGGGGTCTGGCAGCAGCATGGGGAAACCAGTCTTTACAGGGCCACGGCTGCACGCTGGCAGATCAAGGTACCTTCCACCATCTATATGGCTTTCTGAAGAAGGGGGCACAGATACAGCTCTGCAAAAGCAAAGCCTTTCTGTCTTCTGAAGTAAAGGCTGTGAAAGTTTGTACATGAGCAAATTGTGGCCAGATAAGTGTCCCATAAAGGTCGAAGTCATGGCCAAACCAGAACCCAGACTTCTTCCTTCAGGTGCATAAATACGTTCTTAGGAGATCCTGCTCGGGAAAGTCTCTATCTGCATATCTCGTTGGCAGAAAATGGCAGGCAATTCAAGCTGAGCTGGCTTTATTGCACGGGGAAGCTTTGAACATCAGCAAGAACAGCTGATTTCTGCTCTTTGTTTCATATGCTACATCTGTGCAACCTCCTGAGCTGTTGAGCAGGAGTTAGACTGGAAGGCTCCATCCCAGCTGACCAGGAATGCTGCAATATAGACGGGACAGTCACAAGCAGGGATCACCTCAAGTACTTACATGTTTGAGCAGAAAACTGACATTTCGTGTCTATCATCCAGCAGAATATGTTTGCTAAATACAAATTAAACACAAATTGTGAATCATTATGTTTTCTTGTCACCAAAGATATCAATGCAAATGCTTTCAGCAAGCTGCTTTTTTTTAATAAAGCAATTTAAGATTTAATGATTGCTTGAATTTGCCTACAAAAAACTACCTCTATTCCAGGTTGCAGGGAGACACTAGTGTTATGGTGATATTTTCCTCATAAGCTTTTGAGAAAACGTACCAAGTACATTAGCACGAGACTTGAGAAAGTGTTATATTGGTAATGTTCCTCTTCACTATGGATGCTGATACAGACTCTTTTTGTGTGTGGAAAAAGCCCCACATTCACTCTGTCTCATTCTTTCAAGCCCAGATCTTTCCCATGTCATATCAGGTATTTTGCTGCAATTGCTTAATTACTGCTTTGGTAGCTGTAGTGAACATCCATTTCGTACAACAGACCTTTACCAAACACACCTGCTTGGTTTTGCAGAACATCTGGAGCCCATCCACTCGCTGCTGCACAGCTCAAACTCCTGTTTATTTGCTTCCTACTCCAGTTTCTTTTCAACAAATGTGGACTCAAAATAGAATTTGCCTGATTTGAACTGAGAATGCAAACGTGAAAAGCTGCACATGCAACTCTGCTGAGTTTCAGCACAGGAAAGTTCATTTTTTTGACAGAACACCCATCTATGCTTCTGATTCCTTGGTTGGAAAAGCCTATGTTATGGTACTAAAAGGTAATTCCTTCTCTTTTATTATCTTTTATTTCCACACACGAAGTCTCTTACATGAGATTTGAGGTGTCAGACTTTTGACCACATCATTAGCAGAGTTTTGTAATCATAAATCAGCAGCTATTGTGTTTTCCCTCCAACCTCAAAACTTGTCTTTGTGTTCCCAGCCCAAGTTCTTCCCCCACCTTGATTTAATTATGACTTGGATCTATTCAACAGTCCATGATTCCCTTGAGCTGCCTGTAGTATCGGATACTTCTGAACAACTTGCGCTTACTCCCTGTGGTAGAAGCATTTAATTCAAGTGATATTGGCCAAAAGCATGATTAGGTATGGAGAGGCTGGAAGATTATTCCACTATTTGTGGAATTCTGTGGTGGGGTTTGGTTCTGCCAGCAGTCCAACATCAGGTACTGTAAGATACTGATTAAGTTCATGAGTGCATACAGAAAGGACTCTATGTATCTAAGACGATCATTTATACAAGTGCATGCACACGGATAACTGTTACAATAATGCAGATAATTTGGGGTGCTACTATTCATCTCTCATCATTTCAGCTCCGCTGTCATCTGTCTGCCTGTTCCCAAGACAAGGCTTTCTAAACTGAAGCCACAGAGCAAGGCAGTAACATACAGAGAAGGGCAATTGAAATGATAATGAATTCTCAGTTTTATTCATAAAAATTGCCTTACAGTTTCATGGCTAAATGCCTAGAAATACATTCATGGCAAATCTTACAACCAGACTGCAGTTCATCAACAAGGAAAGAGGGAAGCAAAGAAATCCATTCTGTGGTAAGGCAACATCTGTCTCACCGATACTGATGAGAAATTGGTAAATTAATTGGTGTGCAAGTCTGATTTCCCCCTTGTTAATGTCATCTGAAATTAAGCAATAAAGTCACTTCCTTTGTACAGAGTCTCGGTATACATATGGCTGACCTAGCACAGCAAATAAAGCAGAGAGATCAGATATCAGCAAACCAAGGTGGCAAAGAAGAGTTTGTTGTCTCAGGAGGGCTTGTGAGTATTCACATAAAGCTCTCTTTCACAGAAACCCAAATCTGGCACTGAGTACATCTACCTAATTAAACATACCAAGATGACCAGCATCTGAAAGAAATAGCCCTTCTCTAGGCTACAAAATGCCAGGTAATAAATACCTTGCTCTCACATGCCCCTGCAGCCTCCTGCGCCTGAGCAGCTCCCACCCTCACCTGCAGCCTGCCCACTGCTCCTGACGAGCCTGCTGTCCGCCGTCTTGGAGGAGACATATCTCTCCCTCTTTCAGAAAGGTGGCACAATGCACACTGTCCTTCTGACCACAGCATGGAAACTGAGCACAAATGGGCAGGGGGGAAACAAATATAAGCAAATAACCAGATGTTCCCTATCAACCTTCTCCATTTTTCATCTTTTTAACTCTTTCAAGGTGTGCACTTGGCTCCTGGAGCAGTTTCATTCCTAGAAAGAAGGAAATTAAAAAGGACTTTTCTTCAGCCACACAGTAGCATATTGTGCTCCCAAGGCAGTGAGATAGAGCAGTTAGAGACAGAGATTCCTCTTTTCTGTGAGTTATTTTGACCATTTATTTCTAGTGTTAGGCTACAGAGCATGGAATGGTAGGCTCAGCATTAATGAACTATTTTTAAAACCCCTAAATTGCTATGCTGGTCTCTGAAATTGGGGTACTTTAACTGCACAGTAGTATGATAGTCCCTCAAGAGCACCCTTGGCACTTGGAATAGCCTCCTGCCATTTAAGATGAAGGCTAACAGAAGCTTCTTTTTCGCTCCAAAGCCATCTGTTCAGCAAGGCCACCTCCTGACACCATTAGGAGCTGCTTGACAAAATGGTGTCCTTATGTCACCTTTGACCCATAGCTGTGGCCCACTTGGCAAATCTATAGAGATGACATTGGAGCCCAGCATCACTAATTGGAAGCAGGGAGCATATCTTACCCTTCAACTAAACATTTGACATTTATATTCAGAAAGACCCCATCACATGGCTGTGTGTGCTCCTGCATCACATCATGTACAGCTCATTAAAATAAATTCTGGAGGCAAAAATTCAGTGTATTTAAACAAAAGCTTTAAGGAGTAATTATTGGTATTTCTTGTATAGCTCTGAAACAGTTTAACACCATAATAAAGGTTTTTCCTACCTGTTCTACGCTTTAAAGGTGTTTACATAAACTGTAGCATATCCTTCAGTGGCATTTGTCTCCTCATCCCACATTACTCTCCAAACTGAACATCCCTTTCTCTGGCAAGCATCTGAGACTTCAGTTTTTTACTAGGTAAAAACATACTATTTACAATTTGGTTGTTAAAGTCACGCCTTTTAAAAATCAGAGTATGATTAGGTACGAAACAGCTCTGTCATTTAACATGTGTTTTTAAAATTAAAAAAAAAAAAAGAAAAATAAAAGAAAGCTAATAGCAACGCTGGGAACCGAAGCTGCAACAAGGAAAGTACATTATACCTCATTTCATGGGCAATGAATAAAAACAGAAATCGCAATACACAGAGAGGTCAAGAACAACATCTGCACCAAAGGCATAATTCTCAACTGTAAGACATCACAGGATCAGCACTACCCAAGCCCAGTGGAACAAAAGAGCCTCATTCAAAGGCACATGTCAGCAGGAATCTCTCAGTGCTTACCCCCGTCAGATTTCTAGTGTAAAACCTGTAAGAACTGAAGGAAAGTTCTGAATCCCTCTGCAGCCTCCTCTGCCTGAGCAGCTCACACCCTCACCTGCGGCCTGCCCACTGCTCCTCCTGAGCCTGCTGAGAGCCATCTCACCCTTTTCCAGAAAGGTGGCACAATGCACACTGCTCTTCTGATCACAGCAGGGGAACCAAACACAAAGGGGCAGGGGGGAAATAAATACAAATAAATAATCACATTCTAGAAGCACTGTAGTGGCTTTATCAGGTTACATAAAAAGCACCTACACAGGCCAAAAGGTGATCTCTTAAAAAAAACAAACAAACAAAACCCAACCAACCAAAAAACCAAAATCCCCCAAAACACAAAAAAGAGAGAGAGAGAAAACATGGAGAGGGCACATGGAGATGTGCAATTAGTGTGATGTCAGCAAAGCTCTTAAGGGGCTTATACTGCTAAGAGTGCTCTCCTTGAACTGTCACAATATACTGGAGTATCCAAAGATTCAGTGATTTGGACGTTTTAAATGAAAAACAAACCACCACCACCCCCAAAAGAAACTCATCCCCCAAAACCAACCAAACAAAAAAAACCACAACCCACAAATCAAAGCATGTGTGTATAGGGAAAAGATTGTTTGAAGGACTTTAACCCAATCTTCTACAGCAATCGGCTCTCTCTAGGTCTCAAATATGGCTTTAATATTGTAAGTTCAAAGAGGCAACAGGCAAAATTCCGTAACTTGGACAGAGCACAGGGACACAGCTTACAGCAAATGCTCTTTTATTACAGAGTTCATCAAAACATTTCAGCTTTCTCTGCAAGATCTGAATCAGAGCAGCAATAGTCATTCAGCTACTGTAACATTTCCATAGGACTTAGCACAACAGACTTCAGGCACAGGACCTAACGGCTATGGTGTTCAAGACACATGAAAACTGAGCCATATTCCTAAGTGCAGGAGTGACAGATTGCTTGTATTCATCTTTTCACTACTGAGCACCACACATGAAAACAAGGCATTCCCTAGAGAAAGAAAGTGACCTTGCATTACTGTGTATTGATAAGTCATAATTACAGAATGCCAGAGTCTAGTGATAGAACTATTACAGTAGGTTTGGCATTATGGGTTATGCAATAAATATTTGATTAGGTTTTTTTATTAGTATAGTTGTTAAGTGTTTAGACATGAGAAATTTTTGATGTTTTGATAATTTTGTATAGAAATAGTTTTAATTAAATACCCAAAGCTTTAGAAAATAAGTATTTCAATGAATATAAGATCTGATTCAGACATGTAATGAGAAGTATAAGAAAATGCAGTTAAAATATATAAAGTTCAAGTGCAAAAAGAAACACCATTATTTCTGAAGAGTTTAAACCTTTCTCAAAATCATCTCTCTCTTTCTGTAATAAAGCTAAACCACCAGCTTCTAAATAGGCAGCCCCACTATTCAGCTGGTAGGGAAGATACATCTGTTGTGCCAGAAGTACAAAGCTAAGAAGAATGCATATTTTGGTTTTAAACTTATGTACAAAAAGATATTGCACCAATCCATTGTCCTTTTTTCAGTTTAATACGTTAAGGAAAAGCTTACTATTTACAAAGGTAAAAACAGAAGTGCAAAAGCAGACTGAAAGAAACCAGAAAGAATAAAAGTTTATTTAAATTGCTAAGTACAGTTCATTACCTGACCATAGCCCACATCCAGTATGATCTAAAATAATTTGTACCATGTATACCTGCAACGTCAGAAATCCTTGCATTTCTCCATAGGTGCAAGCCTTATCTTTTACTCTAATCACCAAAAGATCTACAAAAAATTTAAAGGCTAACCACAGTTTAACTTAACAGCTTTATTTCTCCAGGAAAGTGATGTGCCTTTAGGTAAATTGAAAAAGCTACATAACATAATACACGTATTTGAAAAGTAGTGATAAATCAGGCGTGATGGCTTTCCTTCTTCCTAAACACCATGAGGAAAAGTTTGCTGATATTTCAGGACTGATTATTCTAAAGATGCTCCCATCCCGAATTGCATTAGCACAGCATATGGCCCTGTCTCAGTCTATCTGCCACTGGGACTGTCATACATTTCTGGGGTGTAGGTAAGTAGAACAATCATGACCCAGAGATGAAGCAATGCCTGGGGAAGGAAAAGAAAGAGAACTTATCAGCACTGTCAATCATCATTCACAGCAGCATTATGTATGAGAGCTCTCAATGAGAGCCAGCAAAACTTAGTTTTGTGGAAATATTTTGATTGTGTTTTTCCGATTATTCAGATACTCCTAAAAAAAAGAATTCTTACTTGTGCAATGAAATACTGAGTCAGATTCTGAAGAAGCCATCTGCAGAAAACTAAAGACTTTACACAAACAGCAAAAATAAAGCAGCTTGGTTTCCTACACATTTATGCCCTCTGGCTTCTCTTTTCCTCCATGGCCCAGTATAACTGCAGCTGCCCCCCCTGATATCCAGCCCCCAGCCAGCACAATATGCGATCTGCCTCAAGTGACTGATAAGGCACTGCTCCTGTGCCAACTGATTACTACCAGCCTATGTAAAACAGCTGAGTTCTGCTTCCCTAACGCTTACCACAGGCACCAATCTGAAGCATTTTTATGAAGTCTGCAGGAATGTTAATGCTCATTCAAATTTGGCTAAAACTACCCAATTATAATAGAAGTTGCCAGGGTTGCAACAACGGAGTTAACTGACAGAATACATAAGCCACGTTTGCTTCAATAAAATAAAATTAAACATTCAAGTTACAAAAGTCCCAGCCAAGGTTTGAGCTGAACACGGGTAACTGCCACAGACTGTCCAATATACAGCTCCTATGAACAACTGCTGCATTCCAGTCAAGACTACAGCTTAAGCAGTAAGTTTTCAGCATTTTGATACAAAGCATTTTATTCACATATTGATAAATCTAAGTGATCAATAGGAAGAGAGAGAAGTCAGGAATCAAACAACCCTGCTCCCTCCAGTACTTAATAGCTAGAAGAAGCAATTGCAAGCGGAAATTGCAGTTTTCTTTACTCATGCTTTTCTGCCTGCTTTATATCCTGAAATAGGTACAGCTGTCCTTGGAAGCTCTGTTCAGAGCAATCCTTATGCCTTCTTTGAGCAACATGGATTTTTTTTCTTAAAGACTCAAAGGCTCAACTAGTGGAGCATTCTCTAGCAGGATATACTGCACACTTTCCTGACCACAGGTCCCTTCAACGGACAGACATCTGCCCTCCAGTGGAAAGGGAAGAATTTCACTTTTATCACTTGCTGGCCCGACAGTCCACCTGGTACAGGTGAGTAACTTTCTACTGTTTTCAATTTAGCAAGAAAAACCTTTCTTGCTACTTTTACAGCTAGAAACATATTATTATTAGATACTTAAAAAAAAGTAAAATGCCAAACGTTAAAAAAGCTGTAACAGATACATTTTCCTTTACGCAGTGCACACAGTTGTGGTGTGTTAACTTTGGCAACAGGTCACTAATTCTGTATTTTAGTACTAAAAATCCATTTCTACAGTCTTTCAAATGGTAGTTACATACACATCTTTGAGACTACTATGCTAAGAATCCCTGGGAAAAAGTGAAAGCTGATAAGCAACATGACTCCAAAATGCTGTTATATAAGCCCTATTTAGTCTGCTCTACAACAACATTCACCCAGTTGTTAATTATACAGCCTTCTGAACATGAAACACCTTGTAATTTAAGACATATGATATAAACTGGCTGTAGAAAAGTTGCATTAAGCTTCTTTCTTTAAAGAAAGCTTACTCACCATGTAAATGATTACAAAGGCTCTTGCTATGGGATACCGCCTTAGAAAGATTCCCAGCCGAATGCTACAAGAGAGCACACAAAATCCAGAAGTTAACAATGAACAACAAATTACTGTTCCTCTCATTCCAATCATGACAAACTCATGAAGATCAGCTGCTGCTTTACACATGGCTTTCTTTCTGACCTGTATTCAAGACCTTAACTGGTCTGAAAGTTCAAATTCAGACCAGAAAACATGTTCTCATATCTTTTCTGTCACATGCTAAGCTCAAAGTTCTTGAAAAAGAGCTAAGATTCAAGAGTTGTACAGGCATTTTAAAATTCAAATACGTTATATTTTTGTCAAATTTTGTTACCTGAAGAGCTGTCACTTCAAAAAAGCTTAAGCAAATAAAACCTTAAATTCGTTTGAAAAATCGGATTGACCATTAGCGTTTTTAGATGAGAAGGACATGGGGTTTCCAAGTTTACTTACTGCTAAAGTGCTACAAAGTACACTGCATTAGATGTGTGTACTGCTGCTCATTAACATCACTTAAAAAAAATAATCATGTACTTTAGTGAGCATAATACTGCCAAATAATTAAAACATCACATAATAGGTCACAATCCTGGAAATCCTAATATTCTTCACAATGAAATTAAAGCACCACGGAACCACAAAGGACTTCCTATTAAGGTATCTTGCTTTCAAAGGGTTATAAAGTATTACCTAACTTGCTTTTCTATTGGCATTTGATTCAAGCTTTGGAGCAGACCTTTGTTGTGAATACCGACAATTAACCCAGCTGCTCAGGAAAAGGATTAAGCCAAGACTTTAGCTAGATCCAGAATGATTTTTGTTTACTAATTCCTCAAATAGATTATCTTTCAAGGTAAACAGCTGCACAGGATCAGAATCCAGAAACTTGTCTTCATCAGGATGCCTAACCAGGAGTAAAAGAATATCTGTGATACTCCCCCACTAATACAGTCTTACAGTATTTACCACAGACATGGTCAAAGCCTCAAAGTGAGAAATAGAAGATGGCAATGAAAAAGGTTAGGAGTTTTTTGGGTTTTATACTTCTGAAAAAGTCTAGTGATCTTCTTGTATCAAAACCTACAAGAGTGTTGCCTAAATAATTTACTATACTTTGCAAAAGCCCAAGGATATTAATATTATAGGAAAGCATAAGTGAACTGGGTCAATATTAAATAATTTATACAGTACTTTAGCTTCAGTATTTTTCACTTTTACCTTCATGAAAGCAATTGAAAACAGAAGGTGGGTCAACTGAAAACTGCAAAAGGATTCTAGTAATTACAAAGTGTACTCCCTTTGGACACTTACCTAAACTGATCTATAGTACTGGCAGCTTTGCGAACTCTCCCATACATTCCTGCCATGTTAGCATCCGTGTCACTGAACAGGACAGGAACATTACGCATACGAGCACCTATTTGAAGGAAAAAAAAACACCCCCCAAAATAAAATCGTGTTAGGCTAAAACCAGCTAAGTTGTTGCTTAAGTAAAACAAATCGACAGCATATAACAAAGATATATAAAAGTAATACAAGTAGTGACTGATCTGATTTATTAGCGCCATTTTTCTGGGGGCACAGGAGTATGTTTTGAGAGCGGAATTCTTGATAAGCTTACAATCAAGTCAAATGTTTCTTCAATTTAGTATATTTTTAAAATTTATTATAGCTCACTAGATGGACTGCTTGATATTCAATTCTAGAATGCAATAATAATCCCATTATCAGCTATGTAAAATTATGAGTTTGGCAAGGTCACAGTTTCTCCATTTGCTTTTATTTCTCATACAGTAGAAGTCTGATAGTATTTCTGATACTAACTTCTATATTCCAAAAATTTCTATTTATTTACATTTTTACTATGTATCAACTTCGTTAATAAAGAAACAAGGTTCTCAGAGAATGTTGCCTGTGTGCAACTAAACCTAAGCTTACTGAATTTACTTAAAAACAAGCCAAAAGGAAATATATTTCCAATCTGCCAGTTCTCCTCCCATTTTTAAAAGCCCTTCATAAGCAGGGAAACGGAAGTCTGGATTGTCATTTCACACCTCTTAGTAATGCTCCATTGCTTTACAAGTTACTTCGCATATATGCAAAATTACAAGCTTTGACTTCAAAAGTAACATCTTAAAATCATGGATCAACTGTTGAGGTTCTCCTAGAGATACAGGGTGTGTCTGCTACACAGTACAGATAAACCAACCTCAGTAGAACCACTACATCTTAAGCTGCTTTTCAATAAAAACAACAAACAGAGAGGAAATTGACTTCAACCAGAATTCTAATTGACTCTCAAAACCCCATTGCAAGACAAGCCTTACATCCTGCTTCTGACATTCAGTTTAAACCCCAAGAGATTTATTTGCTCCTGTGTTAGGATTTGTAAATGTTTGTTCCAACCATGTCATAGTATTAAGAATTAAAGATAAAATTGACTTCATTATATTTACTTAAAGTCATCAGCACACAAAACCCAGCTTCTACTTACCTATTTTTATGCTACTGACTGCTGTTGACAAGGTCTCTGGCATAAACTGCGTATTTTCAGCTTTTTTTTTTTTCTCCTTACAAGCTTAGACTTTTAGGGAAAGGCATTAGGAAATATAAAAGCCTGAACTGCAGAAAGGACAGATTTTAAGTATTCTATTTCCTTATTTACCTTCAGCACCATCAATGCCTGACATATTAATGGAAGGTCCGTTATTACTAGTGCCTTGAACACCCTTCAGCTGTTGCTCCAGTCGTTCCAGTTGATAGACAAGTGAGTTTTTCTCTGTGCTCAGGCTCTCTAACATGGTCTGTTTCTGAATTAGTGTTTCTGTCAGCTGATGAAGCCGATTTTCTAATTCAGTCTGACTACTACTACTTAGTGCCTTGTTTGTCAGCTAAAATCACAAAGCAAAGAAAGAAAAAATCAGAGTAAGTTCAATTCTGACCAACTGACATATTCCAAAATTAAAAATCTGAGCCCTTCATGAAACAAGTTACCTCACTGCAGAATTTTTATGGGATAATACTATCAAAATGATCACCAATGAGCACAATAAAGAAACTTAATTGTAATAGTTGCTAAACCAAGATTTTACATGACACAAGAAACTATGTTAAAACCTATCCCTATGTTTTCCACCTCTGATCATACAAATGTTTTTGTGTAAACACAGGTTTGATCACAAAAATTTGTGCTATGCCTCAGAGTTAAATTTAAATGGCAAAAATGACAACAGCAAGATAATCCAGTCTGGCTATCATATTTGCAACTTCACAAAGCAAGTGAGTATATGAAATGCTTTCAACTGAGGAAGGAAACACTCAGTACAAATGGGGAGAATCTGATCCCATTCTACAGGAAACCCTGAATGAAAATGGTGAAAATGCAGGTTATATGGCAAAAGAATTGAAGCAGAAAACATGACTGTACTAGCAAATAGAAACTGCAAGGACAGCAAATGAAATTTGTACAATTTCCAAATCTTCTGACGCTGTAATTACACAGCTGATCATACATGACTATCACTTTCTGTATGTATAGATTACTTTCCTTATGCTACAACAATTTGCACAAAATGAGACCTATGCCTTCATGCTGCCTGAGAAGACTGTAGGGGCTGACAAGTGTGAGAAGGTTCCAAAAGGGATCAGACTGATTCAAGGAAAATAGATCCATAAACATACTGGTGGGATTTAGTAGGGACTTAAATACCAATATCCCTAATTCAGCTGCTGATGTTGAGAGTACAAGGGAGTGAAGAAAGCAGCCAGGCTCACATCCCAGCGCCATTGTCACTGCGCAAGATACAACAGTGGGCGAGGTGGATCACTGAGTTTGCAGGATGTTTCTTATATTCTTGTGTCAAGGATCTTAGCAGAAGTCATAATGACCTAATCAAATGCCAATGACTTTTTTTAAGTTTTCAAAATGAAGAATGTTGATCCAGTACAACCCCATCAGGTCTAGTTGAGAATGGTTGATATTTTTTCCCCTCCCCAAAGACAAAAGCACACGTGATTATAGATTAGGCTATTTGCTACTTCATGTTTCCCCTTTCTTGTTCTCTCTCCACTCAATACCTTACTCTCTACTGAAAACAAGTACCCTAACTCATCTGTAAAGCCTTTATGTTTCTTTTGTACAGCTAAGTTACAGTTCTCATCTCTTTTCAAAACTGAAAGTGATAAAAGTTATTTTCTATACATGCACAGTACCTGATTTCTGAGCTTCTGAATTTCTTCCTCTCTGTCTTTTATTCTGCTTTGCAAAGTGTTCTTTGTTCGATACAATTCTTCTTCAGTATAATGGAGTTCCTATAAAATTTATCACAATTACAAATAAAATACATACACGTTTTGAGAGACATTCTCTTATCTGGAGTGTCGCAGTAAGAAGACAATATGCTACATTCAAATATAAACTGAAATTACATCTTAGTTAAGTGTCTGAATAAATATCATTCCAGACTAGACTACTAAGGGTCACACAATTTCATGAAGACCAAGACTTATCTTCCTTATACTGTTCACTATATCACTATCTTGAAACTGTGTCAACAACAAAAAAATATTAGGAAATGCTTCTTTTTCAGTGAGAGGGGGAGAAAACCATTCCTAAAATAAGACCATCAATCTAAGATACTAATTTTTAGGAATGCTTTTAGAAGTGGCATATCTATCTATAATTCTCCATGACACAGATATTCCCTTAAATATTTACTTTAAAAATATTTATCCTTAAAGCTTAGGGTAAATCAACATAGCCAATATGAAAGAGGCAGGAATACTAGTAAGGGGCACATTACTGAACAGCAGATCTGACTCTGAAATTTTCTTAATCCCATATTTTAATGTCTATTTTAACTCAAAGACCTGCAGCGCTTATCTTTTAAATTATGACAGTCTTCAAATCTCTGTATCACTTCAGCTGTCAGCTGCTACAGAAAACAGATAAACCTACTCTCCCTTCAAACCACGAGATGCACAAAAAACAACACCTCTGCCTATTTTCTATCTTCAGTCTCGAACCTTACGGCAATAGTTAAAGAAATTCCAAGATAGAACAAACCATAATGGTCTCAAGTATCAGTGCACACAATTACTTTAAAAGCACATGTAAATGTATGTCAGCAAAAGGAATACTTCTGTTTCTGTAATAACTGATAATGCTTTTTTTTTCTTTTTAAATTCACATCATTTTTTCTATATTAGTATTAGACTAAAATCTACCCATCAGAAGGGCAGGAGTAACAAAATACAATATACCATCTGCCTTGATATAATAAACATCAGCTATCCATCAAGAGCAAACCTCAGCTCCTGCCTTTTAATTAGTTCAAGCTGCTACCATCTCATTAAAATGTAATTTCTGGAAGGACAGATAATCCTATAGGATAAATTGTTCCTAACACATACAGTGTACTCTCCTGCTCTCTTCATTATTAATACTCTTTACATGAGCTTTTTCTTACAGAGAAATGTTTTAATGCTGAAAAGCATTTGTCTGATTCCTACTGAGTAAGTCTGTTCATATGAAATATGGGTTTGCCTTCCCTCCCACCCCCTTTTTAACACAAAACTGGTTAAATTAAGGGGGAGTTTGCTTAAAAAGAAAACACCATCTGACAGAATTCACTAATACGATTTTATCAACAATTTGTCTTTTACAGCAGTTCTGAAGTAACAACATTTAGATTAATAACTGAGTAATAAGGGGATTAAAAGAAAATAATTAATGAATTGGTACTACAATAACATTGTTTTACAAGCTACATCTTATGTAGTAATTGAGCACAGGAAGTTTCAGAGTAACTACTTTTAGTATTTGAGCTTGCTGATATAAGTAAGTTACCAAAGTTTCTATATCCCTGTTGCTTGACTGTTTCCCTGCTGAATAAAATTTAAGATCATGATCAATTTTGTGCACTCCCTAGTGCTTATTCTTTGACACATCAGTGAGATCTCCAATTTTCAGCAGCATCCAGAAGACCCCCCCCCCCCATTGCTTAGTACGGGTTGCGCTTGTTTGGCCATTAAGCTTTTGGGGAATTCTTTGGAATACTAGACAAAAAAAATCAGCTCAAATACTGCATAAACCACTCTCGTTAATCCAAATGCTTTACTGATGACACCACAAGGCCTAGAATATTACCAGCCAGCTTTCAAAAATTCCTTACCTGCTTCTGCCGCTCAAGTTCAGCTTCTGCCTCTTGCTTGGCCAATTTATGTGCTGTTATTTGCTCTTGTAGGTCTTGAAGCTGCTCTCTCACTGACTCAGCTTCACTTACCTGCTGAGTCTCCATATCCTGAAATGAACAGGAATGTTACCACTTCACCAACATTTAAACAATATTTCAATGTGCCACAGGGAACAGCAAAAAAAGTTGCATCTACAATATTGCTTCAAAGGAAAATGAACATGAGAGTGCACTAATAAATTTGGTCATTTTATGTACAATATCTTTTAATAATACAGTAACAAAATAAATACATTTTGTGAACATGAAAAGTCTCCACTTTTTCCTTTCTACTGTCTATGAAGTAAAACTGTGTAAAGTAGGCTTGCGTGCAAATACTGGGTTGAGCCTATTATGCTATCAGATGACTCAGATTACAGTTACTTCAAGGATTAGTAGCCCTTGCAGAAAAGCATATAGGAGCTCTCTACAGAAAACACCACGCTTGTTTAGAAAGAGATGCTTCCTCAAAGAAATAAACAGTAGTGAAGGAAGAAAGAAGTGATATCTACAGCATTCCTCACAGCAAGAGCTGAAGTGGTGAGAGAGAACATGGAAAGAAATTGGCTATCAATAAGCATGTCTCACCTTAGTATTAAAAGAAGCCAACTTTTGCTCATGTCAAATGAACAGTAGAAGCAACAGCCCTAAAGCATACCAAAAAAAACCAGCTTTTTGTGCATGGTTAACTACAAAAACTTATGTACAAAACCACAACTACCTGCAGCTCTGCTCTCATCTGTTGTATCTGTCCCATAAGTTTTTGTATTTCTTCTCTCTGAGTATCTCGTTCATGTCTCAGTTCTTCTAGTTCCACTGTGCTTGCAGTATTGCTATCCAGGCCTTCAATGCCAGAGCCTTCTTTTAAGCTGTTTATCAACTTTTCTTTAGACTGAAATAATAAATCAGTGTATTATTTACAGCAGTATTTAACAAGTGCTCAACTAGAACATGTCAAGAAGACTTTGCTCTAAAATTCTAACATAGAAATACAGTAAAAGAGCTTTTTTTTAACCTCTCATTTTAGCCAAGACAGTAACGACCCTGCAGTTGAAAATGAAAATACTTCCCTAGTGATAATTTTTCTAACTTCCTGTATGCCGTAAGACTGGATTTACTGAAAGTCTATGCTACTGGAGGACGAGTACAGCTTTTCTCCTTAGAAGTGCCTGGAATGGATAACAGTTTTAGCTTTCCACCTACCATAAGAGAGAAGACAGACACTAATGGCCACCAACAGACACTAAAGGCAAAACTAACCCCCTTTCAGCCCATCCATTTTCTGGCCAACAAAGCCAAATAAGAACAAAATACAGTCAAAACTCTACTAGGAAAGAGGATAAAGCATTTTATTCAGAATCAACCTCATGTCAGCTTGACACTGATTTCTGATCTCATGCTTTTCACATTTATCAAGATGACTTAAAACCTGCCCTTGGATATCTGACTAAATTAATTATTCTAAACAGAGAGCTTTATTTTCAACGTTTTGCTAACTTTTCTAAACAAGATTCAAACTGACCATATTTGGACTTGGCATCCTTGACAACTTAAGAATTACAGAAGTCTGCACAAAATACCTGATTTTGACATTGTTTATAACATGCTCATCACGTGCAACCTTTCAGAATATAAAAAAGTATTTTCTTTGGTTTACACATACGTATCCATTATATGCTATGCTTCAGCCCCAATCAAAACAGAGCAATATTCTTGACTCAAGAATACTGGGTGTGGAACAGACTGCAGGTCACATCTGTCTGTCTGCCTAAGACTGGACTCTTGAATGCCGAACACAGTGACAGATGCAGCACAGCAAGAGCAATGGTTCACTTGGACTTACAAGTTCAGGACCTGAACTTCCATTTCAGTTGCTTAACTCCACCTGTAAACTGAAATTTACAAAATGCAGACCAGCAGCTGTTTCTGTATAGACATTACTACAGATATGCCCCAAAATTTATTACAGGTCACAATAAAAAAACAAAACAAGGATTATTTGAAGCATAACACCTTAAAAAAGTCACGTACACATCAAACTGGGTTTCTTTACAGACATGCTTACTTGGAGTATGCGAGTAGCTTTCTGTTTATAGTCTGTCAATTCCTGTTTCGCAGACTCTAGGTGGTTTTTAGTTACTTTGACTTGCTGCTGAAGCTCATCAGCTCGCCTCTTTTCATCTAAATACTTCCTTTCTGCTACAGTGATCCCTTCTGCCAAGTTTTGACGTTCTACTTCCATTTTACTTAGACGAGCCGCGAACTCATTCTATTAGCAACAAAGAAACAATACTTTGTGTTTAAACACAGTCTGAACTTTAACCTAGAAAGGAAAAAAGAAAGATTAAAAGCAGCTGACAACACAGACAAAACCAGATGACAACACATTACATTTACCACCTCCAAGTTAAAGATGCATTAGTGCCAAAAGGAAGGAAGTCCTGCTTGCTTAAGCGAATTCTAGATAATATCAGTAAAAATATCCATTTCTTTCCCTCACCAGATACAGCGAGAGAATAACAGTCATCTCTGGTAAACAAAAAGAAAGCTTTCCCCTCAAAAAATATTACCAAACGTAATCTGCTGTATTTTGATTTACTTAAAAAAGAGCAACAAAAAGACACTGATAAAGATTTTCAAAGATGCTATTACACCTAACAAAGGCCAAGCTAAGTGTGGAAAGCTGTCTCTAGCAATGATGTACTCACATCATGGCCATAGAAGTTACTGTCCAACTTAATATGCTCAAGATTACATATTAAAATTGTCTAACAGTTTGTTATGTAACAACATATCATGGAAAATTAAACTGACCACTGACTTAGTTTTAAAACATGTTTTAACATTAAAGTTAGCATAAAAAAAAACCAACACAGAAAACAGTAAATATTATCAACATTAACCCTCAAAAACTTCTAATCAAAAGCTTTTAAGAAAACCCACTTAAGAAGTAAACTAGAATCACAAGGATGCTTAGTACAGCAGGCAGCAGCATATCCTTCCAAGCACTTAGTACCCTGAACAGGAACTGAAGATAAGGGGAAGAAAAAGCTGTTAGAACCTCACACATCTGATCTCAAAAATAGCCTTTGAAACTCTTCCTTACTCTTCATGTCTAACCTGCATTTGTTTGTAACTTTCTTGCTCTCGCTTGAGTGCAGAGTCTGCATCACGCAGCCTCTCCTGAAGAGTTTGAAGGGCTTGATTTTGCAAACTGCTCCCTTCACTGTGGTCTTGTATTATCCTGGAAAAGCAATACACACATTAATTGGGAAAAAAATATATAAAAAGATGATTGTAAATTTCAGGAAGAAATACAATTACCTGATTCTCAGACCAGTTTTGAAAATTTACACAGTGAATTATTGAATTTGGCTGACTACAGCTGTGCAAGCTGGAGTTAATGACTCAGGCCTGCTCCCTGACCTATATTCTAGAATATCCAGCTGCCAATTCATATCCCAGCACTGAGGGAAGTCATAAAAGTGTTCATATTTGTGGATGAGAAAACATATTTTTCAAGAAAAAAAAATTTTTCTAGAGATCTTCAACTTCAGGCCTCTGACAAAAACTTACTTAAACAAAATGGCTTTCAACAACCAGGTGACAACTGCCCCTATTTAATACCCATTTGCCCTGTTCTCACTGCTAGCTATGATACAGCAGGTTCAGAGCAAATTTTCATCCTCCTATTTCAAATCTTGATACAATCCCTTTTCCCATTAGTTTATTTTTATTCTTACAGAGACTAAATTATCCACCTTGAACTTTTGAGCTTACTACTATTTGCAGAATTATGAAGCACAACACTATGAAGTACCGTGATTTTTCACTCTGCAATGCTTCCAAAGCCTCTGTTCGAGCGCTTAACAGCTGATCAGCTTCTTGCAATCGTACTTTCAGAACAGCTAGCTGTGAATCCTTAGCACCAACAGCTTCTGTCAGATCATCAACTCGAGCTTGAAGTTCTCTAACCATCCTGTCACTCTTTGAATGGTCAACATTCCACTTCTCGACCCTTTCCCGTGATTTGTTCAGTTCTACAAAACAAGAAGTTCCTCTGAAGTTTATGAAAGTAGCTACTACAAGGTCAGGATAGACACACAACACTTTCTAAACAAAGAAATTAAATACAACCAAATTGAACACTGGAATTTTATGAGCTACCAAAAGTAACAAATGCGAGACTGTCAGAGCATAACCTCTAAAATTTTGCAGGTGATCTCAAACCAGGCATTTCATTCTCTGTCACACTGCAAATGACAAATTTTACCTGACCCACTCCTTGCAATGGCCTACTACCAAATACCCCTGTGCAAGAAAGCTTTAGGAAACTTCTACACAAAGCATCTCATTCAACATAACAGGACAATAAGCTCAACCTAAAATCAGTGGAAAAAATGCACCAGTGTTAAAACAATGCTTAAATACTTCTCAAGGCTTCTGGTTTTAACCAAACATCACATACTAAGCTTCAGTGGAAATTAAAATTCTCTGGCTCATACAGTTAATTTGAAAAAACATGTGGTCTCTCAGTTGTATGCCTAACAGCAAAAGCTTGCTCACAGTTTTACCATTAAGTGTTTCATTTATATCTATTTCTTTCATATATGTTAGTTCATCTGGCTTTGGAAAAGCTAGTGAAGTCATAGAGAAGTACTAGATTCTATTTTTTTTACTATCAGTTTCTAGGCACCAGAAATTATGGCCTACAGCCAGGAAATAGTCAGATTCTGAGGTATTTAAAGGAATCTACTGATTTAAAACTATTAGTATTTTGCAATAGCTGTTAAAATGTAGGAAAAATATTTTAACACTGACAACATTTGCTAACACTGTTTTAAAGTTTAAGGTTTGGAAACAGATTGATCGCATCATTTTAACCAACATTTGTGTTCTCTTTGTGGTTGAACAAGCTTCTTAGCTCTGCCCAGCTTGTTAATCTGAAACCAAGCATCATTTTGCTTGGTGACATATGCAAATTTAACTAGAAGATTTTATTATAAATACAAAACGCTAACAGAGAAATAGCATTGTTTTTTAGTTCACTAGCATTTTAGTAACAAAGAGTCACAGTGAGTTTCCAAACCATAGTACCTGCTTGTGTTTCTTTAGACCTCTGAACTAACGAAGCCATTTCTTGATTTAAAGACTGAACTTCATTCCGCAGCAGCTGATTCTCCAGGCGAAGATTGGATAGCTCATGCGATTTCAAATCATCATTAGCTGAAAGGCTAGGATTAGTTACTGCACTTAGTGATGAATCCTTCATGCCATCCCCTTGTGCTCCCAGTCCAGAATCTGAACTGTCTGGGGTTTCTGGACAGAGAGATATAAATTAGAACTAATATACATATTTTTAAGTTATCTTGATACAAATAGCAATTCCACGTTCTGCATTAGTATTTAAATGCATAATAATAGCTTATATCAAAACGGAATATGGAGCTGCTTCTCTCAAGCACTATTCTAGAGCATACACATACCATGCAGCACTTGTTAATCCTGCAAGACATAGAAGTTATAAAAAATTCTTTGCTGTTATTACCATAATGTCAAATTCATGATTTCAAAACATTAACACTTTTTTATGAGTATGCTGCCCTGAGCTGTCTTCAGAAGTTGACAGAGTAACAGAAAAGATTAATATACACAGTAAATAACTAGGGAAATATTTAGTACAAGTTCATTCTGGGTTTCCCTTAAGATTTTAAAGATTTACACTTTATTTTTAAAAATCTGTTCAGATAACTACACTAAGCTATTTTTATAGCAAGCTAAATGTGTTATCTTTATGCAAAAAAGCACTTCAAGAATAATTTCAGTCAAATCATCATCTCACTGGTAATTCTGTATTAATAAATCTCTCAAAGCACTTTCAAAAACACTTCTACTAAGAGAAATAAAGTTGCAGTGAATTGAAGAAGAAGCATGAACTATTCTTTCTCTAATAAAAAAGATAAAGTAGATACAACCTGTCAAACTCTTAAAAGCTTTCTGCCAGTACAAACTGCAATTTGGAAACCAAAATACAGATTTTTATTCCTTTTTTTTTTTTAAATAAAAATCTCAGAACAGTAAGGCGACTCCTGATAGTGTTCTGAGCAACAGCCTCTTGCAATGAAGGAAAAAACAACAGCCTTTCCCCATCATGCACAAGTACCACACAGCATCATGGACTAGTGCTGTGACATGAGTACAACCACTGTAACAGTATTGATTCCAGCACGCAGACAGTTTGAAGCTTTGCAGCAGTGTTAAGACAGAACAACACAGTGCAATAAGCAAACAAGCAGGCAATCCAAAAATATGTGCTTGTGAATTTAGTAGGTCCCAGTTGAGCAACTGCTGAAAATCCTGAGGAACAGACAGCAACTAATTCCAAGTAAGACTGCAGTTTAGCTGTCACAACACTATTTACTTCACCTTGTGATCATCAACCAATCCGCTCTACTTCCCTTCTTACCACTGCAACAGCCCCCGTCACCCACAGCTCGGGGAGCTGGGACAGACTATTAATCCTCGACAAGTAGCACCAACAACAGTATTTCTTCCACGTTTTCTCAAACTCCTTTCCTATTTAAACAATTCTAAGAAGTGTTATTTCTTTCCTCTTGATTCATTTGCACAATTTCCAAATTATCAATTTATCCTCATTCCTTTGCCTGAAAAAGTCAATAGATTAATGGAGCTAACGAACCAAGAAATTAGCCATTTATAGCACATATTACCCATTGTAATGTACAGACTCCAATGTTAATTGATTTTGTTTACAGCTGATGTATCATAAGCTACTCCAACAGATGCTATACAAAACACACATACAACAGAGATATATCTGTACAATAAACTTTGAAACCAGTGTGCTCAAGCCCTGCACTGTAATTGTGTTCTTCCTCATTTGGCAGCTCCACAAGGCAAACTCCACTCAAAAATCCTCAGAAGAAAATTCAACAAGCAACACTAAACAAAGCAAATATGTTTCGCTGAGTAGACATATGGTCAATCAGCAAGGCCATAGAGCCAGGCTTAACATATCTGAATTGGTACTAGCAGTAGTAAGTCTTACTGAAAAGTTAACAGACCTAGAAATACAAAAATTTTCACATCTTTGGAAATCACCCCTTTTTATGCCTAACATTTTTCAGCATACTCTCAAGTATTACCAAAAAACCCTGGCATTTACAATGTTTTACACACTCAAATTACTGAATAATAAAGTATTCTAACTACATTATTAAGAGATAAACTTTTGCTTCGATTGTACAGAACAAGCAAGAGTAAAGTAGCACAGCAACAGCAAAGACCAAGTACCTATTGGCCAGCCAACTAGAGAACACAGTTCTTCTCTGCATTGACTTGAGAATACCCCGACTTCTGATCACTTGACCCGGTAGCTCTTTCAGGTGTCTGGCTTTAGACTGCAGTAGTGAACCACTTCCGGCAAACCCAAAGGCTTTACCTACTTAGCTCTCTCATGCCTGTAGCTCTAAGAACAGCCCATCCACATCCAACTTCCCACTCTGCAGGACAAGCAAGTTTGATATCTTCTCCCTCTTCTATGGTGGGACAAAGAAAACCTCACATCACCTCACGCAGTGCACTGGGCAACAGCCAACACCATCTACCAGCCAGTGAAAGTCACTCTCCTACATGGTAACAACAGGTAAAGGCCTCTGAGCGATCAAAAGCAGCAGTGCCTGTACTTCTAAGTGGGGACGTATGGGGGCTGAGGCAAGGTTAAACCATAGCTTAGGAAGGCTGAGGTGACCAGGAACAACCAGACAGATCAAGAACACAAAAGATCTGGGTATTAATTACGCTTGTCAAATCAGCACGGTATCTAAGATTATCCCAGTGACGAAAAAATGTTACAGACCCTACTGCAGTCCACACATCTGACAAACTACTACCAACAAATGATTCATGAAGTGACAGTAAATCCATTACCCAGCCCTACCCTAGACATACTTGGGTCTAACTACATCTAGGTTCAATATTATTTAACTACCATTGCCTTGGCTCCTAATGGAATTATCTTCAGTAGTTTTTGCACTCTGTGTACTGGTAGACACAGAACTAACGACTGAAGTCCGAGAATGATTTTGAAGAACAGATGCCTTGCTCTTGTCTTTTTTAGAATCCATCCTTCCGTTAGGCTCTTTCTCTGAACTGTTAAGAAAATCAAATAGCAACTCATCATCAGGTTCTGACTTTTTTCTTCTCACAAAATGTGAGGCAGCTCTGGATGTGGAAACACTTTCTACCGGAGATGCAACTTCCAAAGATGTCCTACGCGCTGGTTTAACATTTGCTGTTCCGCCTAGGATTGTGGCCTTTTGATGCTTAATATTATCAGCTGCTGAGGAGATGAAGGAGGCTTTGGATGGTGTCTGATATTTCAGTTCTCCAGTATGCTGGTGCAATTCAGAGTATTCATGGGAAGTGTCCAAATTCTTATTATCATAAGCGGCACTGTTTGCTGTGTCTTTTTTGCTCAGAGCTGATGCAGCTCCTTGATCAACTCTGTTGAGTAGATCTTCCGCCTTTCCAGCAAGATCAGCAAGCCAAGACATGATGGATGTCTGTTGATAAACTCTCTAAAATTAAAATTTCAGGACTATATGCTGCAAAAAACATAGAATTATTACAAATCAGACTGGCTATTGATAAATCAAGATACATGGGTTACCTAAGCAACTGTTGTGTTAATCTATTAGAGCTATAATTATCTTCACACTTTTTTCCTACTCCCTTGTTATTCACTGTTTTGGTAACCTGATGGAAATAAAACCAACCAACTCATAAGGGAAACAGACAAAACCAAGGTTTAGCTATCAAGCCACCATACCTGCTTCTGCCCACAGACCACCCAGCCTACAAACTAATACTACTACAATGTTTGGCCTGCAGATTCATAATCCAGGGCAGATGGAGGCACTTCTCCCCCGTAAACTTTGCAGCCTGCTGTCCCTTCCGTGACACCAACACGGAGGCCAGCTGCCTGCCTTCACTTGCAACAGGGGCCTACAGACAACACAGAAGGCATGCGACTCCACCCCAGCTCCCGGGAAGGGCTCCTCCACCCCAGGGCAGGCTCGTGGAGGGTCGCTTGGCCGAGCACACCCACAGCGGTAAGGGGGAAGCGCCGAAGCAGGCGAGGCCGAGCGGCAGGGCGATGTTGAAGGTAGTAGCTACGCCCCCTCCCCACCCACCATCAACACGGCTGCCCGGCCTGGCCCGGCCCCCCACCCGACGGCCCTCAGGAGCGGCGGCGGCCTCAGCACAGCCCGGCCTCACCTGCTCCCAGCGGGAAACCCCAGGCCCAAGGGCAACCGTGAGGGGACATGGGGCAGCCGCAGTCACTACGAGCCCATGGGCCGCGCTCAGCGCCGCACGCCCCTCTTCCGGTAGACGTGGCGGCCTTCCGGGACGCGGCGCGCAGGCGCAGGAGGAGCTCGGGGAGGTGGGGCGGGGCGGGGCGTGAGGCCGCGCGGGGCATGGAGAGGGTATGAGCGGCAGCGCCCTCCTCCAGCCCTCCATCCCTCCCGGTGATGGCCCCCGAGAGAAGGGGTCGCGGTGCTCATGTTTCCTGCACTCCTGCCTTGTGATGGCAGGAGGCGCTCCAGCCCCGCGCAGACGGGGCCTGACGAACAGCCGAGCGTGATCCCGCCTTCCTGACGGGGTATGAATGGCTGCGCCTGACAGAAGTTGTCTCGCCGCCTCTAACCAGACAAGGCCCGGGAAGTCCTCCTTGTCTGCACCCCAGGTTGGGATGTCAGAGCATCCCACAGGCATGCAACTGTAAGATACCATGGAACTGACCTCCAGGAATACCCCACTCCCTGTCCCCACACAGCAAACACAAATAACAAAAGGAGTCCTTTTACTCCCTTGGTCCACAAATCTTTCATCAGCCTTGAAGAACCAGGCAAACCTTTATCCTGTTGCAACAATCCTTCCCATATGCTTGTCCTGTATAATAACACTATTATCACCTTTTTTCTGCTGACAATACTTGAAAGGTGCTGTGCAAGCAAAGGTGACTTACTTTGCAATAGGAAAATGTACTGAGGCGTCTTAACTTTTCGTTTTCTGATTAAGTTTACTTAAGGTATCAAACAAGGGGGTATCATTCCATTCCAACACAACCAGTCAGTTGCCAGCACCTGTAATAAATGCTTGGAGCAATGCAGAGATATTCCAGGTGCTCCAGCCGGTGAGCCTGCTTCAATTGGAGCTTGGCTCAGATGCCTCTATACAAACGCCCGTAGCATAGGGAACAAACGAGGAATTAGAGATGTGTGCACATCTACAGGGGTCTGATATCATAGGCATCACAGAAACATGGTGGGATGGCTCCTA
>JANRGW010029070.1:0-53270 GCA_024733675.1 Psilopsiagon aymara
GGGGGGGGGGGGGGGGGGGGGGGGGGGGGTGGGGGGGGAAGTGTTAATTTTTCCCCCCGCCCAGACCATGGCTCTTCCTGAAGTCTGTTCAGGTGAGATTTCTGCTGCCAGACTCCCTGAATTGTGTGCAAGTGAGAGCTCACTCTTTCAAAAGGAGGAGAAAGCCTTCTCTAAGAGCAGCAGCTCAAATACCCTGTTAGATGTTGACAGCAGGACCAAGGCATACTCCTCGAAGTGGTCTGTAGTCTGCGGTACAGGTATTCAGCAAATAGCAATTTCCTCCACTAAACAGGGGACACCAAAAGGTTGTTCATTTGGAGAGGATGTCCTGATTACTAAAGAACTTAAAAGTCACTTGAAGAGGCGTATCTCATTTTCAGTTCATAATTTCAAAGATTTTGTTATTTATTTTTTTTTAATAACCAAGAAATTAATTCTAATCTCTTTCTTCAATTTAAACTTTCTGGTATTCATCTGTAGATGAATCAGCTTCGACCTTATCTCAGTCAAGGAGAAAACCTTGTAACAGTTGTATTGCACAGTAGCAAGTGATTTTCACTAAGCTACCTGCTACACTTTGCTCTCTTTTTAGTACTGCTGTGTCCTAAAATGGCACCTTGACTTTTAGTAGCTGAGAAAAAAGATATTAAACCACATGGGAGCTAAACAGTAAAGGACAGGTACTGCAAGCAGATAGATCCCCTCTAGGAATCCTGCTGGGTAGATATGACTTGTAAGATATATTGAAACAACAACAAAACAAGCAAAACCCCTATAAACCCAACCACTTCAAGGAACAAGAATACCTTCCATAATTTCAGGGAGTAAGGCCGGATTTTGGTTGCTATTCTACCTCCCTGCGCAGATGATAGTGCCTTTATAAGCAGTTGTTCTGAATCAATTGTTGTATTTGTAGGTGTGGTAAAGAATTCTATTTCTCAGTTCTGTACTGGTGGGGGGTTCCATGTGTGTTGGCTTGCAGTCTTGCTATGTCCAAGAGCTAGCCCCAACTAAATATTTTAAAATGAATTGAGCTCCAATTTATGCTGTGCTTCTCCAAAAATCCTGATATTTTTTTTGAAAATCATAGTGCTATGAATTTTTAAGTAGCTAATTATCCATAAGTAAAGCCAATATTAATTGCTAGGCTGTTATAATTAGGTCCACTACATTTTTACATCTGTGTGAAAGAACAGATATATAACCCTAAGTGTAGTAAATTAAAGTTTGGAAGGTTTCTAACAGATGTTAGTATTTTCTGTTAGCTAGTCGCACCCTTAAAATTGGTTGCAAATGGTGCCATAAAGTTTTGTTCTTGTGATTTGCTTTAAAGAGATTAAAATGAGTCAGTCTCTTTTCAAAATAATCGTATTCCTGTGAAGTGATCCCAGTTTGATATCAAAGGAAAAAGTACTTCAAATCAGTCTTTTTGTTTGAGCCTGAAACACGACTTGGGCTTGTCCTACACAGCCTGTGAAAAAACACCAATTAAATGCGTTACTCTGGAGGGCTTATGTATTTATTTCTAATATTTTCTAACTATTTTACAAAAAAGCAATGCACTACAGCCAACAAAACAGGATTTGTTTTACTGTATTAAAAGTGCTTCATGAGTGATAGAAGCAATATAAAGATTTCCGGAGAGATCTCTATATGCAAGAAAAGGTTTTGTGTTCGTGCAAATGCCAGTTGCTATGAATCTGAAGCAAGAAAAATGAGTAATTAAGAAGAAATTTATGAGGTTTGAGGGTGAACTGTTGTCAGCACCAATTCTATAGAGGATTGATAATAAGCAGTTTTTTTTTCCCAAAAAAAATAACAGAAATTTTGGGCTCTTGTTGAGATGTTGCCTGGCTTTTATGGATCCTCTGAATGGACAAAGGAAGCAGAAGGCTTTATTTAAATTGATCTTTGGTAGCTCTTTTGGTCATTCCAAAACCTGAACCAAGGTATCTGGGACCAAGGAAGGCCATAGAAATGGCCTGTTGATGGCCACTGAGCTGCTGAGCAAGCAGCTGGCGGATCTCAACCAGATGTCGGGTGAGAGCAGTAGGAAGAGATGGCACCAGCTGCTGGCCAAGGTGGCATGGCAAAACCACAATGTGCTTCCCTTTGCTCCAAGGCATTACTTTTAAGCTTAAATTATGGGTGCCCCAAAAGCTTTGTAAAAAGTAAGCTGTGTTTCTACATCCCCCTCAGAACTGTGGTTTACCCACCAGCACCCCACCCCAGGTGTGCCACCCAAGTTCGAATCTTGGTTTTAGGACAAGTGTCTTTAAAACCCGAGGCATTTGTTTTGCAGGGAAGCTGTGCTGGAGGACCAGGTATGTCATGTGAGTGCAGGCAAACTCTCTTCAAAGTGGCAGTAATGTGTTTCTGTAGGTGCAGCTAGTGCCAGTGAGCTCTTCAAGGGTGTAAATCAATATGCCCTTTTGTGACTTTGTTGTGAGCTGTGATTTGATCCTGTCCCAGAGTAGCTGTCCTTTACAAAGTACGAACTAGCCTTAGATCTTACGGGTGTACTCAGCTTTATTTTATATGATAAAAGGGGTAAGCAGATAATAAACATTATTACTCAGTTTTACTATAATAAACTTTCTTCTGATCCATTCGTTTTCCTTCATGTCCTGTCAACCAGTAGTTTGGCCAGTTTCTGTTGTCACTGATGTCAGTAAAAAACTCACTTTCACTTAAAGAAAGAATAGAATTCCTTTGTAGCAACCGATTTTGTGTTTCATTATTAACTGTCAATGTATTTGTTAGCTATGAAAGTACTGTCTCTTAGCAGGAATAAGCAGTATTACTGTAGCAGTAGTATAGTATAGTTATCTGTTCCTGATAAGGAACTTTTTCTGCAGGTTTTATGTGTTAGTTTGCTGAAGTAGATTCTGGGTTTGGAAAAATAAGCAAATGTTCTATATGTTCATTTAAAGTTGATCTCTTTTATCCACAATAAGATAAAAATTTCAAATAAGTTTCCAATTTGTGGTTTTGTCCTATGTGATTTCAGTTTCATCTTCTGAAGTCCTGATCTAACACAGACGTTGCCAAAGAGATCAAGAAAAAGTACATAAATACTTTTCCATAGTGAACATGCTCCACAAGGTGTATTTTTTTGTTTTACTTTTAATTAACCACATCTCAGTTGCAAATATTTGCAATGAAAATTTAATAAAGCTTGCTTGGGTTTGGTTTTCATTACCATTGCAAAACCAGGAACAAATGAATAAACACGCATAAAAGGATCATGAACTGTATTGAATGTACATGGGATTACTTCCAAGGCTCCTAGCTCCCTTGGAGTTGAGAGCTGTCCTGCTTTTGGTTTTGCAATTGCTAGAACTTGAGACAGATTTAAAAAGAGACCATCTTATGATTTTCTGCAGTCAAATGGCTATAATAACAGCAGTGAATCTTTCTTAATATTAAGTCTTCCTGCAGATTACTTCTACAATTTTGTCACAAATCAGATCTAAATGTGCAGATATTTTTGAATGGAAGCAAGAGGCAGAAAACCTGAGAGGCTTTACTGTTGCTGGGCTTTGTGGCTCAGACAACCGCCTCAAACATTGCTGAAAAGTAGTGGTGCAGGGATTATAAAGCTGTAAGAATCATGGTGCCCAGAGTAAAGGCAAGGCTTTGCTTCCGTCAACTTAATATTTTTTTATTTTTATAGGAACATGTTTCTGTAGCTTCTTTTATTGTTTTTTTCCTTGTGGCTTCCTCACTGTTAGGTGGGGCCACTGTCACATATTTTTCTCTGCTTCCATTTCTATTTTAATTTGAATGTTTATTGTACATCTAAAACTTAACTGTTATGAGCACTTCTTATGTGAAAAGGATTGAAGGGATAAATATTTCTTTTTAAGCGAATCAGGAGGCAGGGTTTACCATATTTTCCATTTATAGGAATTTTATTCAAAGATTTTATTAATTTCAGTTAATCTCTGCTTTCTGTGCATCTGTTCCAAATTAATGTTACTTACAGAAGTATCTTGTTTGCTTTACAGAGATTATCTCAAAAAGCTCTGGGTTCCTAAATTTATAGTTTAATTCATGGAGCTTACAATAGACACATCTGTACAGCTCCTTCTGTCCATCTGCACTATCATCATCCCATTAGGGTGTACGATTACTGAGACAGTGTGTGAGGGAAATACATTGTGATACCAGAGTGTGGAGAAAGTGAGAATACACTGTGGAAGTTAAGAGGCTACTTAAATTTGAGGCAGCAGCATATTTCCTTACAGTATGTCTGTTTAACTTAGTACTGAGAAGTCAAATAAGAAGTTTTACAGCTGCCTTTGAACATCTAAGCTTCTGTCTTTCATACTGTTTAAAGCTTCTTGGCTGTGACTGAAAACCCACTGAACTGGATTTAGTCTTGCTGACTTCCGCAGCTGTGACTTAACATGTTCAAGATGAAAATTTCATTACAGAGTCTTTAAGATTTTTTCTTTTTTCATAGTTCTTAACAAGAATGATAAAACTGATAGAAAAATAAAATGTGTATATCTATAGCAGCAGATAAAGCTCAGCCCCTGTGAAGCGGATTGGTTGAAAAGAAGAATAGGGCCAAGACTGTAAAAAGTTTGAATAGATAAATGCTTGCCTTTCAAATGGTTTGATGTGGTTGTGCCTGTTTTCCCTCTATAACATTTATGCTTTTGAATTGGCATTAATGTTAATGCAAAGCAAATTCTGAAATCACATATGTGATTATCTACCTCAGCTGAATTTCAAATTCCAAGCGTCCTACTGGTAGGAAGAAAACATTGCCAAATGTCAAAAACTTTTTCAGGTGGTGATAAAATTATATTCCAGGTCTTGGACCCAAAGATTTTGCTCATTTCAGCCTAGCTCTCAACAAGCTTTCATCCTTGTCCAAATATACATACCTGTGCATACACTACAAAGTTTCCATTTTATTTTGACCTGCTGGTACCCCATTTATTTTTTAGCATGACATCTTCTACAATAGACAACAAGGAGCTGTTCATTCCCCATGGCTTTCAGGTAAAGATCAAATAAAGCTATGTTAATTTATAGGAATCCATGATTTTGCTTGACTCTGCATGAACCTTGAGCTTACATTGTTGAGGTAGAACTCTTTCCAGAGCTTGATCTGAAGGTCATTATGGTTGATGAAAGACTCTCCTTGACTTTTTTTGGCATTGGCTCAATAGTTTGAGCTTTTTCTTTTCCCTTGAATTCCATTTTCTTCACCTAATTATTAAGTGACTTCACAGAAAGCTGCAATATCTTTGAGGAATATGCTAAATAAATGAAAATAACATTCCTGCACTTTTCTAAGTTTTTCCAGATATATTAATCCCAGAGGTACAATGAGGCATAATTAAATTGTTATTAAAACCTCTTTTTAAATGTGAGAATGAATGTGTTATAGCGCTTTGAAAGGTGTGTGAAATGTGTTACGTGGTCAGAATATATTTCTTTGACCCCAGATACTTGGTTAAGTTGTTTTGCTGTAATCTTATGCAGAGGTTAAATGTAGTGTGCACCATGCTAAAATAATGAGACATGCATATTTGGAAACACACTCACACAGCTCTTAACATTAGTTAAAGTGCAGTTACTGTAGCTTAATAATCAAAAAGATTTTACAGTGCTGAGCCAAGCTTATTACCAAATTCTCCCACACACGTGTTTGGAGCCATGGAAAGCCTGCCCAAGAGTGTACCTGCTAGGTAAAAACTTTTTAGGTAAAAACAACAGCACAAATACAAGTATTTGTCATTCATATTACATACTTTGTTATTAATATATAAATATATCTCTGTAGATCAAGAGTTATGTTCTTTATTATGATAAACCATGGCTGGGGATTGGAAATAGGTGATCTTAAGGTCCTTTCTAACCCTAACTATTCTATGACTCTATGATTCTATATATCCAATTTATATATTATAAAGGCTGCCTGCATCGTAATATGTGCAAATCTGTTGAGTACCTGTCATGGGATCCATGCTGCTGGTACTCCTTGTAAAGGGATTGAGTGCAATTATGTGCAAGGGCCGTTTAACCTCAAAGGAATGATTCCCCTTACTTGGATACTTGCCTACACAGCCCTGGGCTTGTATTTTTATGAATAATAAAATTCCATAAGAGTAACTTGATTTGGAATAAGATTAGATTCAAGGTGTAGATTGTATGTCTAAGATATGCAAACCTATGAAGAAAGTAAGCACCCCTCACCCTACACTGATGTGGCTTGGGGAGAGGGCACCTAACCCTCCAGCTTCCTGAAGGTGGCAAAGATGAAACTGGAATATAAGCCATCTTCAGCCCCTTCTGTGCATAGGACAGACACTGAGAGGACTTCAGATCTGTTGCTGATTTTTAATTTTTCCATGCTTGGCATGAGGACAAGGTGGTTGCCTTGGTTGGCTCCCATGTTTAAAAGTCTCTAGGATGCAGTGGTATCGTACCACCCCTCAACTGGAAAGATGTTCTTTTGTAACCACAGACTGCTGCAAATGTAAATTTAATCCTGTTGCAGCTGGGTAATAGGCAAATAACTTTAAAGAGCCTTTTCTTCTCCACCAGGGTACTTGCAGACAGATTTCTCTAGCTACTTAAAGGAAGAGGTGAGAAGCCAAAAACAGTGACCCAACCATTTTTATTTACATTTTAATGCTTCTGACATGTTTTGATGGCATGATATTTAATAAGCAGCAGCACTTTGAATTTCCTGGCCCAGGCCTGCTGGAACTGTGGATATTGGCCTGTTACACTGCGTAATGAAACAAAAAGTAATCCGAGCCAACGCATCGCTCCTACTGGGGCTAGACGAGAAGGGCAGTGAATCAGGATGCTTAACAGCTTTCATAGCAAGAATATGTTGCAGGCATTACCAAAGCTCATAAAAAAAAATACATTTTTATAAGAAAATATGTGGTTTAAGAAAGTTGATCTGCTTGTAAAACAGGCAGTAGTACAAAGCAGTGTACTGGTGCCTTGTGAAGTTTTCAGTGAGGCTGTTTTTGTTGCTGTTGAGATAAAGCAATTCTGGAATGACAGTGTAAATGTGAGGTTCCTAATTATTTGTCTGCATTAGTTCTGTCTCATAATGATAGGATAAAATGTTTTCAAAATCGTACAATCTCTCCTAGAGGCACAAAGTATGATTTAATGTAGCAACTTGAGCTGTGTTTTCTCTTACCTCTTTTTCATGCTTTCAGATAAAAGGAATGTAGCTGTCAAATGATGTCTGTAGGAGCTGAAAGACAATTAACATGTGGATCTGGTAAAATGCTCATCACCTTCTTTGTTGCTTATTGTGTCAGCGAGTTTGTGGACATCTGGCATCTTTCTGACTTGAACTTGGAACCTTGTACAATTGGGTTGTGTTAGAGTAATAGTCTCTGGAACTGTATGTGCACTAAAAAGTTCAGTAAGAAGTAGTGAGGCTCTTTGTGCTGTCATCTTATCTCTTGCTAAGACGGATTTATTAGGGCCGATCACCTGCTAACCTAACCAATCAACACTGAATCTCTAAATTCAGTTTCATCTGTCATATCTACATCTTAACATATCTATGTTATATACTTTCACCTATGTTATATACCTTCACTAGAAATATGTTGATGAATCAAGCTGCGTAGGTCTTCTCTTGAGGTAAACAAATATTTTTCGTACCTGGAGAGGCTGGAGTCTGAGGAAACTGTCTTTTCAAAGATACATAGCAAACCAGTGGCAGGATAGAATGAACACTTTTTCCGCATCTTTGTCTGCTAAAACTTCAGTGCTGAAGCAATAGTGGAAAATGTTGTTTTCTATGCAAAGTATAATAAATGACATTTTTGTTACAAGATTAGCCAGAGTAGCCTTGTGATTTATGCATTAAATCTGTCAGCCAAGTTCTGGGAAGACTGAGGTTAAAAAATAGGGCGACAATAATGAAAAATTTGAAGTACCATGGCCATGGAAAATGTTATATAAAAATTCAATAAAAGATGATAAAATTAATTTAGAAGACAGTCAGATTTGATGTAACAACCAGAAAAAAGGAACTTCTGAAAGATAAGAATCTCTCTTCTGCTTGGTCATCTTTACGCTTTTTTCATGTTGAAAGATGTCTTATACTGTACAGTGAGTTTGCACTGTGGTGAATCACTTTCTGGTTAAGGTTGGGGCTATCAGCAATGGCCAGCCTGAGCTTGCATTTGCTGTTGGATGGCAAAACAATTGCATGTTGCACCGATCTGTATTGAACTAAAGCACCCTGACTAGCCCTCTTGATGCCTTTTATTAGCAAATTTCCTTGTGTTTGTGCCTTCTAAAGTGCTCTGATAATTTGCTTTGGGGAAAAAGCTGTAAGAGGAGAATAGGAGAGAAGTCATAGGGCTGGTGATTCCCTATTTCAAAATATTTATGTTGTTTTGAAGCATTATCTTGCACTAAGTATGCAGGTAATCATTTGTTATTTGTGGAGAGTGATATTGCCTGTCTCAGTTGTGAGAGAAGCAGGAAACAGTTGTGATGAGGCTCTGCAGGTAGAACTTCAGTCAAAGAGAATTCCTGCTGGTAAAGGGCAACAAGGTGAGTTGTCTCTGGGTTTTATATTTTCATTTTCAAACTCAGCTAGGTGGCATAAAAGGAGGAAAACAACACCCTCGGTAAATAAACATGGGTTTGACTATAAACAGTAGATGAAGGCCTTTGGCAAATATATAGAAATGTTGTTTGGTTTCATTCTAGGAGGAATTGCTCACAAAATACCTTGATGGGAAGCATATTTAAAAAAGCCATTCAGATCTAGGTGTATGTTAAGACTGTATTAACTTAAATCTGATCTTGGTTTTGAGAATTTATGGAGCCCTGGTGGACTCAGAGGTGCTATGCACAACCGCACATCAACAGTTCCTATAGACGAATGCAGGACTGCTGATTTCTGCATATGGGGTTAGTGTTAATTGGAAACTTCTTTCAGGAGCTCAGGACTTCCTGTTATCAGTTCTTTTGTATTATAATACTATTGGGTGTGCTCACATCAATTTTAAGATACTTTATTTACTAGAATCATTCAGACTTTTCCCATGCATTTGTTTAGCAAAGTAAAAGCAAAGATGTAACTTTTGCCTGCTCTCCAGGTATGAATTTTCACGTAATGCTTTCATTTCTAATGTATGGCTGTAATTTGGACAAATGTGCTGATTTGATTATCTGCTCTAAACCAAACAATTCTGGAATGGGTCAGGATGAATTTTTAGTGGCTTTACCATCTTGAAGTCTTTCTTTATTCTTACAAGTATTTGCACAATTCCTGTCCAGTGGCGATCAGCTCCAGCAACCTTCTTTAATTTCCCTGTGTGCTCTGTGATGAATACTAATAATTAAGTGTTCTGCTGTGTAATGGGAGGATTTATGTGGACACTAGCAGTCAAGAGGTGTTGGAGCACAGAACTGTTGATATTTTTTGGTTCTAAGAAGTAAAGGAATCATACAAGCAGCCATTCAAGTGCTAGTAGCAAAACTATATGGGAAACACAGCTGAAAGAGTGAGCACTTGTGTTTGGTTAAAGTTATGATCTAGAGTTGTGACCAAAGAATATCTTTCCTCTTATTTCATTCCTGTTGTGTTCAAGGAGTAAAAGGTTTTCTGGGACTCCAGTAATCCTGTGCCAGTTTTCCTGAATATTGCACTATTGTTTCAGTGCCTATTCAATAAAGTCTGATTTTTACCCAAAGTGAATGGATTATTACATGTGCTGTTGATTTCTGGACATAGAACAGTCCTTGGCAGAAGCATTCAATATATTGCACATGTGCCCTGTGAGGGTATAGCATGTCTGTAGTCAGTCTGGGGTTTTTGCCAGGAAAAGGCTACCTCATATCTGGAAACTCCAGACAAATTCCTTACAATTCATTCAGATGAGATTAGAAAGGGGGGGAAAAAACCCATTAAAAACTCTTAGAAGAATAAGACTACAGGAGACCAGAAGGGGTTACCTGTTATGCCTCCCTGATGGAAAATTATGTTAGCTACACCTCTGGCATTCCTAATCAGAGTTTTGTAACCTGTTTGGAAGGATCTCCAGGAGAATGTTCTCTAGATAGAGCTTCCCTGAGCAATTCATTTGCCTGTTTCACTTCCTTAATTTAGAAAGCTTTTTTCCTTAAGTTTAAGTTTAATCCATTCTTTTAACCTGTTTTCATAGATCATGTATTCCTGTACTTGATTATTCTAATAGTATCTCTCTACTTGATCCAGATGTTTCCATCTTGAAGTAAGGCACATAAAACAGATGTCAAAAAAAAAAAAGGGGGGGAGTCCAAGGGAAGGGAATGGACCTAAATCTCTGCTTTATGTATCCATGTATCCTGAAGCCTGTTTAAGCTTCAAGCAAATTTTCCCTGCAACATCCCCTTTTTTAACTAAACTACAGAATAGCATCATTGATTCATGTTCATCTTGGGACACCCTATAAGCATACTGAATTTGAATCCTGTCTTCCAAAGTAGTTGCAGACGCTCTCTCTATTCTGTTACTTGCATTTAATAGCATACTCTTTTTCCATCAGCAAGTCATCAGTGGCAGTTTTTAAAGGCAATGGCATCTAAAGAGTCTTTTATGCAGCCCTGTTTGATATATCTCTGCGCTTTGGCAACATGTAGATCACTAATCTGCAATCATAATTTTGCTTCTGTCATATAGTAGTTTGACATAGAGCAAACTCCCCTGGCTTGAATATGAGGACTTCATGGCAGCATTAAATACCTCAAGTCAGAGCTTTTTTTTATTTTGTTACAGAAAGAAATTAGACTGTTTTGATATAATTTGTTTTGGACAAATCCTTTTGGTTGCTCATAATCTTCTTGTATTCCAGGTGGTTACAAATGATTTGTTTGTTCCAGAATTTTTCCAGGAAACTGCAGTTAAGCTGCCTAGCCTATAATTTTTTTGCTCCTCACTTTATCCTCTTTGATAATAGGCATTAAGTCTATTCTTTTCTGCTTTTCTATGGCTCTATCTGTTCTTCACAAGTTTTCAGAGGTCAGAGATATCATTGCTTCAACTAGTTGCTTAGGTAAGAAGGGTTGTGCAATATCACTAGGATTACAACAGAAAAATATCTCTGTCTATAATTGAATTATCTTCTTAATGAAAAGAAAATGCTGGTAAACACTGATGATTGGCTCTGTGTGGGTCCAGGCATCTTGCAGTTTTTCCTTTAGCAGTCCCAAAGTGGTATGTCATAGCATAAGGAATTGGAGAAAGAGCACAATCTGCCCAATGAATAAACTGCCTTCTTCCTTTGTCTTCTGCAGACTAACTCTTTGCCTATAATAGCTTGCCTTAAATTTCAGTAGTTGCCATGGCAGCTAATAATTTATTATTGAACTAAGTAATAATTGCTTTATAATTATAAATCCAAGCAACATGCTGGCACATCTATCTGAAAACTTATGCACTAATTCCTTTCATATTGATCTTTCTCCCTACTTGATCTTTTTGAATTTGTGAATTATGTTTTATCTCGCCTCTTAACGCTGAATAAAATTAAAGCTCTTGTGTTGTAACCTCTTTTTGAATTCAGCTGTTAGAAAGCCTCTCTGACCAGCACAGCACTAGGTGTGTACCTCTGAACGCTTTGATGTAAATCCAGCAGAAGAGGAAGTTTGAGTGTGCCCTTATATTTGATTTTTTCATGCCTTTTTTAAACAATGTCACAGTAACATTTAAATCTGTTAGAATGCTAACAAATGTGGTTTTATTTACATATAATATGGCCAATCATTTTCAAAGATTTAAATGAAAATTTCAAATGGGAATTGTTCTTTCCTAGGTAAGGGCAGAAAGCAGACACTGATTTGACACCTGATGTGTTTTATGTTGCCTGTGTGATCTTGTTTCTAGTTAGGATTTGAGCTCTTTAACAACCATAATTTCTATTCTGGATTAATGCATTTGTTAGCTCATGGATAGGATCACCAAGTTGAGAGATAACACTAACAATAATCATGAATAGAGTAAGATACTGATATGGCTGAAAATTGAAATATATATTGGGTGCATGCTACAGAAATAGTCTTTTCCAACAGAGTAATATTTTCAGATCAGCTAAGCTGTTGATAAATGCATCTTTTCCTACATGGGACCTACACTTCTCCTGCCAAAACAGAACTGTCTTTATTTAGTAACACTCATATAGATCCTATGCAAAGCTTAGTGATAATGCAATGTAATGCAATAAATCAAGCAGTCTTGTTAGATCATGTAGCTCACAAGTTAGGCAACTATTTGATCACTGCAAAATCCCCGTCTTTGAAAAAAAAGGAGGGGGCAAGCAAGGTTTGAACTAGTTTTTTGTTCTTTTCTCAGAGTCAAATTGCATGTCCATTTACCAGCATAACTCCTGCTATACTATCAGGCCACTAGATTTAGAGTGTTTCTAGGCAAATAGGCACAACGTACTAGTTTTCATGACTATGCATCAGCCTTGGAGATATGGTACAGACCACTGCCAAGACAGTTTAACCTAATGTGTTAAATGTATTTGAATGGATGCTGAGATGCTGTAGACATATTTGTTCCTTATGCTCACTTGTTTGAGGACTAATCTTGATTTAGGAGATGTTGTACTTCACTGCTAGGCAGGGTGTCAGTTCTGTGAAGGCACTGTAAGATTAGGCTAAAGTATTTAGTGAAGGAGGAAGCAAAAGCAGTTTAGTCAACAATGCAGGAGTTATAAATCTGAAAGTATTGTCAGAGTAGAAGTGTTAACCAGTGAATTTAGGCTTTATCTTTTTCTAAACAGATGGGTTTTTTCATAACTGAATGGAAGGAAAGGATTCTGGACAGCATTTCTGGTTAAAGATATTGACAGCAGTTTTTCCTGAAGGCATTTTAGATTATTCTACAACTAAATAACATTAAGCCTTTCTGAGTAATTTTTAGTGCTTCTTGATAAGAGTTTAAGGGAAAATTTTTGGTTAGAAAGTAGTATGTAGATAAATCTTTTCAAGGAGAAAGTTTTAAATTTCAAAATATATTTGAAAGTTGTATTAGTTGCTGTGTATTGGTTTTGTAAGACAAACCCCACTTTCAGATGCACTGTTATCTTTTGAATTTCCTTTCTGATTGATAACCAAAGTTTATCATTGATAACCCTGAGAATGCCAGACAGGCTGATGTACTTTCTATCATTTTACAGTGTGTCAACACTTTTTCAGTAGAAGAGACTGGTTTTAAGCCCTGGTTGAGTCAGAGATTTGGCAGAACGCTACTGGTTTTAGTTAAAGCTGATGATGACCTGCTCTACCACATTGGTAACTTCCCTTGTGTACAAGCTTATGGAGATTTGTAAGTAGGATGTTCCTAGGTGTACAGAAAACTTATTAAAACTAAATTGAGAGTTGAAGAATTCAACTCTGGTAGTGTGAAAGCTGGCAACGCCCAGAGAGAAGTGATGATCAGGCATCATGAGGGCTTTTTCTTCATGGTTGGTTACAGCTGGTATGAGCTTGTTCTCCCCACTGCTGACATCAGTGCTGAGCAAAGTGCTGAATGTGGGTTTTCTGCTATCATGTCAGTGAAGTATTTGTGGTTTTTAAGGCTACTTTGTTTGTTACAGTGTGCTTCAAAGCCCTGCTCTAGCTCTGTTGCTTGTCACAAGTGACTAAAGGGGACTACTATGCAGGGCCACCACTCTCCCTTTGCATCTGTATTTGTATTTGCACAGCCAAGGAGATCTGGCTTCTCTGCTTCATCCGTAGAACTACCTAGATGTCTTATGTCATTTCAATATATTGCTCATTTTTTTATCATTAGCACTTTTTTTCCAGTGCTTTCTTCTCTATTGATTATTGAGGGTAGCTTGCTCATGTTATGTTTTAATTTTGAATTAATTTGCTTGATTGGAAAAATGTTCTTGTAACAGCAATAAAATGTATTCAAGATACACAGCACAAATGACATGTAAGCTTATTCTGAGGTTTGCTTAGCTTGAAGATAAACAAATTAATTATCTTGCAATTAAGATGGCTCGTATATGTAAACAGCTTCCTAGCAAGTTCAGCAACTCAACACAACAGGCTGCTTTTGACTAGGCACCAGTTTTTATTTTACTATATCTTAAAAGCTTCTTGTATGAGTTTCCCTCCTTCTCCTGGCTCCTTGATATGTAGACAAGATACCATACTGGGCTCTTCCAAATTCTTCCACAGAAACCTCAGTGATGGTGGAAAATTACAAGCTCTCTCAAAACCACATTTTTTTGTCATGCAGTTTTGCAGCTTCTTTCATGGCAGATAAGTGATAGAGGAGTATTTAGAAGAGTGATACAAATACCAGTATTGGCAAGTGCAATGCAAACTTAAAATGTTTTCCTTTTTCAATTTCAGAATATAATCTTGTTCTATGAGATGATTCCTAATTGATAGTGCTGATTAGCTTTCTTTTATTGTTATTATTTTCATAAGAGAAGAAGCACGTGGAATAGGAGAAATTAGTAGCTTGGGACCATGAGAAGGCTCACTGCTGAAATGTGAAACTGCTCTTCGAGCTAAGCAGGCTCATTCTGCCATAATTACCCCATTGACCGTCAAATGAACTTTTTAAAGGAAATAATTTTGGAACATTTCCTGGAGTACATTTTGCTGTTGTGTGTGCATACAGTGCAAGGTACTAAAGATACATCAAAAATTGTAGCTAAGCATTAACATAGTGAGTAATGCAGCTGCCTAGCACTGCTGCACAGTCACTTTGCAGTGCATTGTGACTTCTCTAGAAGTGCTTTATGTCCATTTGCGGAGCTGTATGATGCTCAAAGATATTATTTCTGGATATTTAAAATGCACTCTTTAGTAAGTAGAAAACTGGGGGGAAGTGGAGGGGGCAGATCCTGGCTACCCCTTTCTGTTAAAGGCAGACTTGGCACCTTATAAATGGGACCAGAAATCTCTTAAACAGAACACTAAGGTGGTGGTGTGGGGGTTGTGCTTTTCTCTCTGTTTATTTTGGGGTTTTTTCTTCTTTTTTTTTTTTTTTTTTGTTATTATTAATCATGTTTCTGGAGACTTCTTTCTCTCGTTGCTTTTAAAGGCGTGCACCCAGTTGCCTTTGCTGATGCTTGATCCAGAAGTGAGAAGGAACTATCCCACATTAGTCAGCTTCTAAAGCTCCTTAAATGCTTGTGAGCCGCAATAAACAAGAGCATCAGAACTAGATCACTTAATGATTTTTCTAGTCTGCAGCTCTCTTGTATAAGAATGAGCTAAATATTGCTAGAAGATTTATTATTTTTTTAGTTCTTTTAATGTTATTTTAAATATTTCTGGGGAGTAGACTTGCTGTGGCTACTCGTATTTCCATTTCTTTGCTAGCAATGAAGTCTTTGAAAGCATATTCCTGGCAAAAGAATAATCCTGATAATTCAAAGATGAGTTATGTCTGATTAATTTAATAAATTGTATTTTAATCTTAAACAAGCTACCAGTGGTAGTTAATTAAATGGAGAAAATTCATAATGTACTAATAGCCTAATTCAGGAATTAATTGCTAAGCCTTTGCCTCTAACAATTCAGAGCTGTTCCTCCTTTGACATGGTTTTAATAAGGTAGCTGAAGATATTAATGCTTATGGTGGCATTTTATTGTTCAACTCATTTTTAGAATTTGTTGTAAGTATGAATATTGATATTGGATTCTATTATGTGCAGAAGAAGACAAAAGGAAAGTGTTTTCTGAATTTCTGAATTGCTGAAGTTTCATCTTGAAAATCCTTCTGAGCTTTCATTTTTATTATATTTTCCTCAGAGTTTTTTAAAAAATATGTTTCTACAGACAAATACTCTGCTGCTTCAAAAAATGCAGCTCTTGGGTGTCTTTCATTTCAATTCCTTGCCTGCACAATTAAAACACAAACTCAAGACCTTTTTCTCTACACTTCCATCGTCTATATCTCATTATGCTTCTTGATGAGATTTTTAGGCTTCACAGAACACCGTCTAGGCAGCTAATCCGATGCAGTGCGAAGATCACAGCACTTCTTGTGTAATTCTTATTAGGTTAATCAAGAAACTTACTGAAGCAGGAGGGTTTTTAAGGCCTGCCAAATTTGAAACCATAGATCAAAGTTCATAGCCCTCTGACCCTTTTGCCCTAACTTGCCTCAGCAAAGTCTACATGAATGCCCTTATTGTGAATATGGCAATGTCCAAGAGCCTGTACATTTGCAATTGTTTAGGCTTAGGAGAAGCATTGTGTTGTGACTGATGAAATGCATTTTCTTCTCTTTCTAAAGCGTAAAGGTTTTCACCTCCATTGCCTATACAAGTGCTCTGGTAATCACAATAGCAGTTAGGTGATCCTTGTTCCTGTCAGGCTGAGCACTCAGTTTTATGACAGAGTGTAATTAAATGGCTCAGAAGCCAACCTTAGGAAAACAGCAGTGAAGAACAGGGGAGAAGCTTAATTTCCATATGGTCAGCCAAGCAAGAACAACACCAGCTTTGTGATCTGGAGTAGACAGTTTAAGTGCTATTAAAGAGACATCTATTCTTTAAGTTGCCTTTTGAATGCCACTGCTATCCTTTGATTACCCCTCTTCATGGTCAAAACCTCTTCCTAAAGCAAATGCTTTTTACATGGCAGACTTCTTTGGTGTTATTAATATAATAGCAAGGATTATTTTGAGTAATACCACTGAATTTACAGATGGAAATTAAATAAATTAATTAAAAAGTTTGACCCAGAAAGGCTTAGAGAATCTTAATACGGTTGCCTTAATAACATTCTGGTTTACTACTTCATTTTTCAGGGGAAATTACAAAAGTAAGATCACAGTAGGATATGAACTTTCAGGGCACATGAGGTAGAAATACTAATTGTGCTTATAAAAGGACCTGAAGTTCTTGGGGTAAATTTAATTGTGTTAATTTTACTTTTTTTTTTTTTTGACTTCATGAATTAATTTCCTGAAGAAGTAACCAGGGACTCTGGATTTAGCAATTAGCCAGACAGAAGAATTAGTTTTTGGTATGTATGCTTTAATTTACCCACACTGTTATTTTAAGTTCTCAAATGTGAAACTAGCATCTTGGTTTTAAATGTGCATGTCATCATTGTAGCTAATGTATTGTTGGGTTGGTCTCTCCTGCTACCAATGCTTCCAGAGCCAGTGGGAATTTAGCTATTTAGTGAGTGGTGGCTTTGAGATGATTTACCACGGTCTGTGCTCTTGCATCGTCAAAAAAGCATGTTTAAAGTTTTGAGACTTACGCAACATGGAAATGCAGAACAACAGAGTGCATGTAAGCAGGTTTGTTAGTTAGTTTTGTTTGGTTTTCAACATATGTCCCACTGAACTAAAAGCAAATTCTTAGAAAAATGTAATGCTTATTTCAAGAGCAGTTAACTTGAGACTCGGTGCCTGTATAATGGTAAAATGATCAGATATTTCTGAGAACATCTTTAAAACCTTTACTTAGCAGCACATATGGGTGTGGAATCAGAATGTGCAGGAATTTAATAAAACAAAGCAAAAGATGTTCAGGTTACCAATTTACTAATTAGAGTGCCAATCAATTAAAACAGGATGTTCATTTGCAAAGCAAAGGGTTTGGGGCAACTATGGTTTTCTCCCTTATTGCAAGAAAATATTTCAAAGTCTGACAGGCAGTTGTTTACTTAATATGGTCATTTAGTTCTCTAATCTTCAAATCTATAGACAATCTCTGTATCACACACAGGAGATCCTCAAGATAAATACCCAGTAGCATACTGTGGTACAGTTAGGATTCGGCCTACTGCCTTTCAAATAGGAAAAGAGACATGCAGAAGCAATGAAAAGGATGTCTTTGAGGGGTCTACGTTTCTTCTGCCCATCTCTGTCTGGACTACAGCTTAATTTCAAAATATATCCTTTCACCTGCCACAGCCAAATCAGTTTCCTCTCCATATATAAAATGCAAGTGTCAGCTTTGTTTGATCCTTAGATACTGATCGTTAATGTGCATTATTATTAGATGAGGGAAAGTTTATTCTGTTGAATTGCATTAACTAAAGTGCAGTTTGACAGGTATGATACAAGCACACGCTCTGTCAGCTTGGGAAGGAGTGTTCAGAAGAGGATATTGTCACCGCCCTCAGGAAAATAATGCAGAATATTGCTTTATTTATTGCCTGAAAAACTGACAGAGACAGTTAAATATCTGTGTCAGTCAAGTCCTGATTTAAAGCTCCCACTGTTGGTATTCAAGGACTCAATTACGTTGTGACTTCTCATCTTTTTCCTCTTTACAGCACACACAGTGCCCAGGATCCTCTGAATTATTTTTTTTTTTTTTTTTTTTGTTTTATTCTTTCCTTGTGCTCTTTTTCTTTAAATAAAAGCGGGCAAAGGAGGAGGAAAACCTCTTTCCAGCAACTTTATTATATTTATTACATCATTATCATTTTCACTGCTGTAATTTTAGTGTTTCTTCATGGTACATTCTCACTTGCTTAGCCAGTGCAGCCAAATGGATTTACCAATTTGCTTCTGGAAACTAAATGGCCCAATGTTTCTCTCTGATTATCTACTCTTTCAGCTGGTGGGATATATGCTTTGCCTTCTGCCTGCTTAGTGCCCTGCAGATAAATTTGTGCAGAATTTCTTCAGCTGTCAGAGTGATGGATGGGCAGTTTGTGGAGCCTGCTCAGCCAGAGCAAGTGGCTGCCTTTGCCATCCATCACTCTTCCTGCTGTCACCCCCCTGATCAGAACTTCAGAGCCGGTTCGGACTTTGTCTAGGTCACAGTGCCACAGAAAAACAATTAGTTTGTCAAGGATGTACATATTTTAGCATGAGGATATTTGACATCTGAAATGCCATTGTTGTGTTCTGTATTCAATAAATCAGATTTTTGCTTTGTTTTGAAGTAGGGGCTCTGTGCTTAGGGGAGAGTGAGTGTGTCACACTGGGTAGTCTTGTAGTTATGATTGTGCGTGGTAGGAGACAGAAGCGTGTAACAGCTTAGAAAAAGAGAACGGAGAAGAGGCATTTGATACCTGAGCACTGGAGGTAGATATGTGTTTTAAAAGGGATGATGGAAACAGCTCTGGCCTCTGAAAGGATTTGTTTTGGTTTTTTTCCTGCTAGTAATTTTTTTGTAACTCGGGTTGTCTGTGGGCTTTCGATCATTCTCTGCCTTGATTTGTTGGCTCTTTTGACTTGCCAACTATTTGTGAAATAAAAAGTACCAAACTAAATCAAAGTATTTCTTATTTGTGTTTTATTTTCACTAAGACTTGTGTTTCTCTGTATGTCATTACTTTTCACGCCTTTGGTTGGTAACTTAAGTTTCTGCTTTTAAACACCAGCCGTGAGTTTTAATTCAGTCCTTAATTTGCTCATGAACTTCTTTTTGTTTTCTTCCTGTTTAGAAGTGCTGGGGAGAAGAAATAAGAGATACTTAGGCTGACAATTCATTTGGTTGGCAGTGAAACAGAGTTAGCTCTTTGAATGCTGATTTTCCTCCGGTGGTTTTTACTCTTCTTTGGGGGACTTTTCTACAGTTCACCAGAAAGTACTTGCAGATCTGCTCAGCTTCAGCTGGGGACAGTCCAACAGGAATGCTACCAGTTGCTACACATGTGGCTTTGCTCAGCAGGCAGCTGGTGGTTGTGTTGCCTCATGGAGAATACCTGAAGTATGGGCTCATGCTGAGAAGAAAAAGTTGTGATATGAAGAAGGCTACATCAGCACTGCAGACCTGCTTTTTGTGCATGAATCACTCCAGAAAAAGATAGTAATTGTAGTAGAGCCTGTGCTTGGGGTTGTCAAAGTGGTTACATATGCCTGATAGCACCCTTGGCTGTACTGTGGCATAAAGGGATCATCAGACACATGCTTTTTAACACTCGCATGGCAAGCTACGATTTGTGAGCCACATGGTAGTTCGAGTAGGATCATATACACCTGGCTGAGTCTGATGCAGAACTAGTGCCTGAAACAGAATGCAAGCTTTCGCTCTTCTGTCTCCACAATTATCTTTCAGGAATAGGTATGGTAGCGCTGACTGCTTATGATCTGAACAATCTACTTATTTCATCTATAAACCAATTAGCTATGAAGTGTGCTGTGGTGCTGAAGTATCAACAGCATTTTCCAAAAGTAAATTGGCTGTGTTTAGCATTTCAATGCTTGAAGGTGTTTCAATATCCTGCAAATTAAATGGCCTTGCAAATAACTATAATGTTCTGCACTTTAGTGGAAAAAATAGTTAAAATCATCTCCTTTCTTTGCAACTTGTGTGATATGCTAAAACTCTGCTGTGACTGAATAACTGTGTTTTGGATATGTTTAGCAAGTGCAGAAATAACTTGCCTTCTTGTTCACTAATATTCCCATTGCCTATCACCAATCACTCTGTGTCAGTCTGTGTGGCTGTTCTTACAGGATTATTTTCTTAGAAGACTTCTGCATATTTATGTTTGAGTGGGGAGATTTTTTGCTTGGAGCTGTTACCAATGGATCAGTGAAAATAAATCTTTGCTAAATTCACGTTTTTCACATTTTCAAGTGATCAATTACATTTATCAAGTTTCTGGATGAACGTGGATTATCTTCAGTAAAATTTTAATGCTTCTTCTCTGTATATAGGGGAGGAGTCTTTTCTTATGTGGATGCTGTGCAAACTGCCTTCTAGATGGCTGTGAGAAAGGTGGCATGGCTCAGGCTATGCTGACATATTTAGAAGGAATTAAGCTCTCTGCACACATCTGTATTTTAATATCATGGCTTTTTTTTCAGTGTTTCTTTGTGAACGAATCAGCAATAGCCACTGCAGCTGAAGGCGAAGGAGGCTCTAGCAACAGTGTGTGTGTTTCCTAATGCTCTTCCAAACCTTTCCTAACCATCTGTTTGTTACATTATCATGTTCAAACCTGTTTTCCTGCTCAATTTGATTTGTTATTGTGCTGCATCTCACATCATGCTTTTAAATCACAAGGTCTTTGTGACATGAACTTTGGCAATATCTAGAAGTATAATATGCAAGCGTATCATAGACGTTGTTTATTTTAAGGAAAGAAGAAATTTGGCAGCTGGCTCCAAAAAGATGGAATTTCAGATTATTTGGACAACATTAATGGCAGGTTTTCCCCACTAAGCAAGTATATAGCAATTTCTGTTAACATGTCCCATAACAACAGAGCTCATCATGCTAATTTGGCAATAGTAAAATGCATTTCACAGAAGTGGAACTTTGGGAAAAAATGTGTCCTGCTCCTAATTTATTGAGAGAGAGAATGAGACAATTCCAAAATAAATTAACAAATAAAAATTTCTGGTAGTGGGAAGTAGTTAATTGCTGCTTGTTCCTCATAGTTAATTGAAGCTCATGGAAGCCATAGGCCACTGAATGACTCTGAACATGGTCCAAGTACAGTGGTTTTGTTCAAACTTCTTTTCAATAAGAGTGGAGAACCTGGGCTCTGGCAGATGTGCCAAGAGTAGAAGAGTGCTGTATCTGTTAGAGGAGCTGCAAGCCAAGCACCAAGTTAAGAGGTCACAGCATACACAGAAAATATTTAAATGTGCTTTTAAACAAGTGCTTCTGATTTTAAAGCCTTTTAAGATCGTATACAATATTCAGACAGGATAATGATTCTTGTGTGCTTTACTCATCTTGAAAGATTGAGTGCGAGTTCAGCTGGCTTCTATTTTATCCTGCTATGCATCTGTTATTTATTTCACGGGTGGCTGTTAAATCAGCTTTATGGAGAAACCAGGGCTAATATTTCTAGATTTCTGCTGGATCATTGACTGGGGCATTATAGTAACATGGTACATGGTATCATGTGTTTCACATGGGCATTGATGGAATTTTCCGTCTAGTTTTAGTGATCACAAAGCCACATTAGAATAAATATAGTAACTGAGGTCTAACACTGCCAAAGAAAATGGAATTAGCAGCTTTAACCAGTAGATGACCGACCATTGAAGAAGGAAAAAATTGGAAGAGTAGTTTTAGGAGGTAAGTATTCAATATAGTGGCTGCAAGCTATGTGTTACCTAGTATTTAGAGGCTCAGCTAGTTATCTATAATAAGACCCTGAAACCGTATAGTTAAAAGCATCAGGTGTTTGGCGTGCAGAACTGGATTTTCCATCTTAAAAACACCTTAGCATTTTTTAAGCTAGAAGAGACAACTACTGTCTTGTTCAGTCCTTTTGTTTCATCAAAGAATACTCAGCCTAATATTTAATGTTTTACTTAATTTTCAACATCAGTTGCTCTTTATCAGTCAGGCCAGCCTGATAATTCACAGTTTATTGTCATTTAGAGGTGAGATAAAAAAGTATTACAACTGATGTGTCCTATATATACTGACTTCTAGTGGCTCACCCAGTTGCTCAAAAGCTTTTCTCTCTATGGGCCTTTGTATGAACATGACCTTCTATAATGCTAAATAGTAAAATGACTGTTTTAAGCTTCATGCTTTAGTTTTAAAAGCAAAAGAATAAAGTTATGGTGGAAGCCAGCTGGCAGACCCTTTCCCCTTTAGACATACTAGAATTTAAATTTGCACTTAGAGCACAAGTCAGTATGAATTTAAACCTATCCAAGAACTCTTATGCACATCACAAAACCACCCCACAAATTGGTACAGTACTTTTCATTTGGCAGTCATTACCCTAGAGATATCCAGGACAGAAATAGCAAGTATACTGCAGGCCAGATATATGCTGGCAAAGTTGCCTATGGTAGAAAACTTGTTCAGCACCTGCCTGCTTGTGCTTTGCCTGGCTGCTGTTGCTTGTATTAGAGTATCACATCTACAATGACTGAAGTTGTCCGCAATATTGGGAATAATGGTGGTTCTTGTTTTATTGTTTAACCTGAGCTAAAATTTTTAGTGCATTTTAAAGTGAGCAAGAAGATAGAAAAGCACTGCAGAATCACAGTTTTCAGAAACTTATAATTTCTTGGGATACAAACTTGGAAATGGCTGTTCCTAGGAGAGCTCTTGTTCCTCTTCCCCACTGTGCAAAGCTCTGTTGGGATGATAGTGCTTGGTGTAGGTGCAGAGTTCTCGGAATTTAACATCTCATGTTTTCTTCAGTACTTAAAACATGAAATATTTCTTAATCAGTCTCTTCTGCTTGCCCAAGTAAAGGGCTGATGGTAATCCCAATGAATTTCAAGTGAGCTATGATGTTAGGAATAAATGTGGATTGTTAAACTGAAAATTCGAAAGTAGGTCAGGATGACCTTATATCCTCCCAGGACCACCTGGTCAGAGCTGGAAGACAGATCTTTGTAGCCTCATGAAAGAAATCTTCAATCCCAGTTTCTTTTTGAAACACCTAAAGAAATAGGCTCCTTGTGTAACATGAAAGCACTATGATATTCTTCCTTCATGTGAAATATCTAAAATTGTGCCTGTAATGATTGCTATGTCAGTGGTACTGCAGAGAATATGGACAAGAAAGTGGTTTTATCTACTGAGTTGTTGCTGAGCATTTACCTATCATCAAATACTGCCTGGGTAATTGACAAGATGGCTGAAAGTCTTCTTTTATATGTATAAGCTCTCTAACACACTGTTATGGTTTACCTTGAGAGCTAGAAAAGCTGGCAAGAATTCCTCTTGTTGGCACCAGTGGTAACATGTTCACTAGCAAAAGTACTAAGCTCCGCTTTGTAGAAGAGCTTTAAACAAGTGTAGGATGTCTTAGAAGTGGAGAAGCCTGCAGGCAGTATTGATTACTGTACCAGCTCAATACCCTTACTAACCTGTGCATGGGATCTGTCATATCAAAGTTGCAGTCCTTTAATTCTTTCAGATTTTGTATTTCTCAGCAAATCTACCCTTGAGAAGTCTGACCAAAGTGATTTGATATTCTTGATCTTATTTTTCACTCTGTAATTTTTAAACAGTCTACATATGTAAGAGTGAAACGTGTTCATTTCGGAGAGGAAAAAAAATACTTCTTTTTAAGTGTCCTGAACCCAAGACAATGTCCTCCCTTTAAACTTTCTTGAAACATGCAATTATCATTTAAAAAAATAAAGAACCTGGGAATGAAATGATGTGCACAAACCAAAGTAGTAAATATCCTGAGAATGCCTCTTTTTCTTCCTATGTAAGTTGGAATTGGTTCATGCTCAGTTCACAACTCTCTTGTAATAAAAAAAATTAGCAGCTTTAGTGCACTATGTCTACCTCCTTGCTGTTTCCTGGAAGTGAATTACATGTTACCTCTAAAAGGCCTTGCTTTCCACAGGATAGGTTTGATCTAATTGTGTTAATCTGCATAGTCTGTCTGCTCCAATTAGACCAGGGGTGATAAGTAGAGTTAGTGCTCGTTATCTTACTTGAAAATTACTACAGTAGTAGCCTGTTCCAGCAAGACTAAAAGATTTTAGCTATAATTACTTCATGGAAGGCTGTCATTTCTAAAGTTATATTGTCACACAGCTGGTGGAATACTCCCTGCAGCTGCATGCCCATGAGGCAGCTCTGGTTACCTCCTGCCATTCAGCCTCTGGGTGTCTTATGAATCCTGTTGTTGAAAAGGAGGGAAGACGAGCGCTTTGATTCCTCTAGTGTGCCCACAGGTCACAGACAGCCTATTCATTTTCAATAAAATGAGACCTCTTTGCTCAGCTGCCATAATCTTCTTGAGCCAGTGCTGATCTCTATGGCCAGCCTATACTCCTGAGGTGGAAAAAGGTGCACTTTGTGAGCAAGCACTTTGTGTTGAAAGTTCAGATTCCCCAAGTTGTCAGGGTTACAAAAGTCAATCACTTTCTATTTTAGTCACACAAGAAGTATATATTTTAACACAAAATAATAAATGCGTGAGCATATTTACTGTTTGTTGTATTTGGGTTTTTTTCTATTTGTTTTGGGGGAGGGATTTGTTTGTTGATTGGATGTTTGATTTTTAGGGGTTTTTTTGCTTGCTGTCAGTCACCTGCCAAACCCAAGAGTTCCTCCTCTATGTGCGTTTTCCTTTCCAAATCTTGATCTGTCTTCTAATATGCAGCAATTTTCTCAATTTTGCCTCTGGTCTGCTCTCTCCTTTTCTTCAGCAGCTGATTGGGAGCTTGCCTTCATAATTTTTAGCTTGTTTCATCAAGTGGACTTCTGGACCAGCAAAAGTCAATGAAAAGTGCTGATGACTTTGCAGGAAAATGGGACTGCAGTCTTGCAGATAGAGGCATATAGTATATAAGTATAAAGATGCATGGTATTTTGTAGAAATGTCTTTTGAGTTATGAGCTACAAATCTGGTAATTTCAGTTCATATTATCTTTTATGTCACTGGATTCAGTTAATGACATCTTTGCTTTATCCTCAGCTTCATGTAGTGTTTATCTTCTGTTTCAATAGAAGTATGGGTGGGAACATTGTACTAGGTAACTAACTTCTTGCAATAGAAATGTTTTTTCAAAAGTGGTAATGATATCCTACAGGACTTACACTTAGCTGTAGTGTGGTGTGATGCAGATTTTTATAGTAAGCCTTCAAAGAATCTCCATCTCTGATTCATGTAGATGGATACTGTACTGCAACATTTTTCTGGCATGTGAAAGCAGATGAATAATTCTTGTTTTGTTTTCTTAGTTACAAAGGCAAATGAATTCTTTTAATGGTAAATGATTGCAAGAAGCTTATTCATGGCATGGATTGAGAAAGTACAGGGAAAATATGCCAGTGAAGGATTTGAGGCTTTATGTCCCACAGCATATATGCTGCTAAGGCTTTCACTGATGAAAGCATGGTGAATATGGAGAGAGTGCAAGGGAAAGAGATGAAGCATAAACAACAAAACATGCAATTCTGTGGGGTTTTTTTGAGGGTCTTTTGAAGATTTCTGCATTGACTGGCTCTCCCAGTTCTGGGATAAGCTGTATTTTTTTCTACTTTCTGATATCTCCAATGAAACATTAAGATGCCATTTCAGGTCCTCAACTATAATTCAGGAATTTCTTCCCATTGATTAGTCTACTTTCCATTTCTGTTTCAGGATGGAACTCTGCAATTCTTTCCTTTCTGATTCATGACTCAATATATCAAGTGCACGTTGCTGTGCAGGTTTTTCTTCATGGTGATGCAAACAAGATAAAAGCACCAAATGTGCCATGTGCCTGCTAGTGTCCTCTGATTGTGTACATCACTGAAAGCAAACTTGAAGGGATTTTTCCTGAAGTTACAAAGATAGAATTGAGAACTCAAGTTTTTCCCATTATGTTCAGATCCGGATGCCTGCTTATTCCAGCATTTAGAGTTTGAATATTTGTCTCTCTCTAAAGTAAAAGAAAGGCTCTGTGGTTGCATGAATTGTTACCATTCTGCTCAATAATTTTAGTGAGTCAGGTAGACATCCACCGCTGGCTGGCTGGTGTAGGGGATCCCAAACAGGAGTTTGCCATGATGGTGATGCTTCCTATTCCTCTGCATAGGTAAGGAGATGTAGTACTCTGAGTAGGCAGCAGCTATTCTTTTTCTATAAAGAAACTCTTGCTGTGGGGTCCTTCCTTTGTTTTCCATGCAAAACTTGCATGGTTTCTTAAAATGAAGCCCAAAAGTATCTACTGTGGATATATTCTAAATAACACATTTGACTGTGGCAACCTTACTGTAACAATGGGAAAGACAAGCAAACGACATGAAGAGTGCAAGGATGTGCAGCCAGGTATGTGACAGCCTCTGCAAAACTTTAATTTTAGGCAGAAATTTAGGGAGAAGTAGTGCAAAGATAAGGAAATGTGAAGCCTTGAGAGTCTAACTTCTTTGACTGCTCTGAAGTGCTATGTAGTAAAATAAGGTGGTTGGAAATAGAAGTCAGGAAATCAAGAGTACTGAGAACACAGGACAGCAGATAAGCAAAAACATTAGTAAGAAAAGCTTGGAAGTATCAGCTTGCCAGCTGTTGAGGAAACAGGCAGTTATCTTGGGAAATTATTTAGGAATCATCCCAAAGTGGGTGAGCTAGGAAAGCTAGTGTATGCTAGTAAACATAACTCATCAAAGTGTGAGAAGGTATCTGCCAATAAAAAGCCACAGTTAAAAAATTTTATGCCTATACTGAACATAAACGTGCAGTTGCATACTAGGAAGCAGTAACTGCTGAGCTCCTTTGAGGACTTGGCCTCTGAATACAGAAATGATAGTTATTTTTGCAGCTTGTAAGGGTGCATTAAGGCTATTTCTAGTGCCGGAACTGAGGAAGGCAAAATGTGTTAGAGATTTGAAATATGTATAAATAAAAGTGTGTGTGTGTAGAGAATAGATTTCACTACTTTCCAGTGTGGTCCATAAGCTACTTGCATCTGCAGTGAGAACAGAAATATTTACTGAGGCTCTAACTCAGCTGCACATCAATCCAACTGGTTCAGCTGGCTTCTAATCTTGAAATAATTGTGTCAAAATGAAAACTGGGGAGAGGAAGAACACCAATAATAAGCATCAGCTGTAAAAATATAAGTTACACAAGTATTGTGTGTTAAATACAAGAGGAAACCTTGGTGTTTCATGTGTCAGCTAGACTGCATATCTAACCCTGGATGTTACACAGCAGGAAAGATGTGCATCAGATGGACAGCGACCAGAGGCAAGCAATAAGGATAATAGAAGAAAAAAAGCTATGAAAGCGAACTGAAAGAATTTGGTCTGTTTAGTCTAGAGGTTAAGTAAAGAAGGCTGAGAAGATGTAGGCAAAAGGCTGCTGTTTGGAGGAAGAGACTAATCTGGTTTTTCATGTCCACTGGGGACAGGACAAAAACTGATGAGTTTAAATTAAAGCAAAGGAGATTAGAAGTTAGATAGGAGGGGAAACATTGTAATTGAAAGGATAATTAGTCACTGGAATAGATTGCTTAGGGCTGCTATGGAATCACTTCAGCTTTGCAAGGACAGGCTTGAAAAACATCCACTGGAGTTCCATAGGCAGCGATGCCTGTGCCTGGGAGTAGTAAGGTGAACTCAAGGACTATTTGAGCACCCTCCTGTCCTATTTTCTGTGATATGCAGTTTTTATTTTCATTTTCACACTGCTGCTTTCTGGGACTCTTTGCAAAAACCACTCAGTTAAAACGTTTATTTGATGCCTACTTCAATTGACCAGCAGGAAAACAAATATAATGTATGTTTTTGTGGCAGAAGAAAAGATAGCCTGAAACAGGTTTTGCTCAAAGACCAGATTAAGGGCTACACAACTTTTACAACATCTGTTTCACTGTGGCATAGCAGGAAACAGCTTCTATTACACTTTATCAGCAAAAATTCACATCCCAAAGTGACAAGGAAAGCTTAAAAGGAAAAACAGCTGTTTTTCCTTCTCATCTCTAGTGAGTATGCCATAGGCCTCAGCAGAATAAAACTTAGTGGAAAGGGAAAGCAAACCATCTCTTCATTCAGCTTTGAGAAAAAATTACATGCTCGCATATTAGCAAATGGGATTTATTCATCAGCTTACAAAACTGTTACTCACAGCATTGCATTGCATGTTGCTGTCAGCTCTCTCAGTGACCCTAAAGCAGGCAGTGCATTCCCCAAGGCTCTAATGCCGTTGGCTGACTTAATGTAACTATGTGTTATCTGGACTGATAAACATGGGTAGTATTTCCAGCTGCATAATTAATTTCTTTTGAATAAAATCAAATGGTGACTATGTTTGATTCTCTAATTGTACATGTTTCATCAGAGCACTAGAGCTACAAGAAGAGAAAAGAGAGAAGTTTGAGGTATGGTCCAGGAGTACAAACTCTCTGAAATGCTGGTACTCAAATACTGAGCGTTAGGTCTGTAGTACTAATTAAGTTTGTGCGTGCTACATTTTTCTTTCGAAAAGGACTTTTGTTTGGGTGGGTTTGCCTGCATTCAGATCAAGTTGGACGTATTTAAGGGGACTGCTGCTTTTAGAGAAAAGACAAAATAATCTTTCTCATAGGTTTGGGGTTTTTTTTGTGTGTCAGATCTTGGGCTAGCCATCGACTTTGCACTGGGAAGTGACAGATTTGTTACACTAAACAATGTGATGTTATAAAGCATCCTAGTTTCTTAAGTGGCTCTTCAGGACACACAAGAAAAAAAAAAGTTATCATTATTTGAAAACAAAGCTGGAACTCTTGCTACAAGCAAGACATTTATCTAGGTATCTGGAGGGATATTAGAAAGAGGACTGTGTCACAACATCCACTTCACTCCTCTGTGTTCCTTGTGTTATCTGTAATTTAAACCTTTTATTGAATAAGAATCCGATTTGAGTAATATTCTTTTGAGACAATAACATATTTTAAAAGCATATATTTAAAAAAAAAAAAAAAAAAAAAAAGCAGCCACACCAAAATCTAAGCACTCCCCAAACCCAAACACTTTCCCCCATCCCCCAAGTTATATTAATAAATATGGCTAAAAACCTGTATTGCAGAAATGCCTGAAATAGCCCAAACTTGGTGAGGTGTCAGTGTGCATAGCTATTAATGAGCTAAGTGAGCTGAAAAGTAAACAGGATGTGCCTCATTTCCCTTGATGAGCTTTTCTGTGCAGGATCCTGGTGAAATGCCTTCAGGTGAAATGTCAGAGATTGTGCTTTCCCTTGGGAGAGCCGCTTCTAATTAAGCAGTATACAGTCAAAATAAACTTTGTGCTCTGCCTTTATTGAGAAACACTCAAATTTCCAATTTTGTCACTGTATTAATGTTGATAATATTGGCAGTTGCACATTACCTGCATGTATCTGAGCTGAGCAGCAATTCTGTGATGTGGGAATGACTATAAATATGGTGTCCACAAATTCAGCTAATTGGAGTGAACAGTAGCTGGTCCTCATTACATTGTCTTTACTTTCAATTTAGACATGGTGCAAATAATGAAAACTTGTTAATTAAATTCTGTGGTGGTGGATTTATATTTTTTGTTTTGTTTTTTTTTTTTTTTTTTTTTTTTTTAACCCCATGGGGTAAATGGCACACTTAAAACAGTGAAAGGTATTCTAATGTAACACTATGGGGGTATGGAAAATATTTCCAAACAACACATACCTTAGTTTTTACAAGCAAAAAAATTCCTTTAATTAAATGAGTTGTAACTATTTAACCTGAATTTTATACTGAATATTTTCCTAAACATTTCTGGAGTTAATGTTGACACTGTGGCATAGAGCTGTGAAGAACTTCTGTATAGTTGTGTGCATTGGGAAATGAACTTAAGACCATGCAAAAATGCAACATTTGGATCTCCTGTTCATGTTTGTGCATCTGGATCCCAGGAACATTCAACAAGCAGGTTTTAAGCACATTAGGGGTAGAAGGAAAAAAGTCAGAATCACACTGAGGTGTGTACATCTGGGTTTGAGTTTTTAGTTCCCTTTAATGCATTTTGTTAAGCTGAGCTTTTACGGTAAAGAACAGGTTTAGTACCCACAGTTGTATATTTATTGTGTAATGAGTCTGTTCTACTCAGAGCACATATCTTGGGAGAAGCCTATGAGACACTGTACAGTGACAGTGATTGCATATAAGCCTTTTCAAACACAATACAGCAGTTGGACAAAGTGCATGGAATTGATGTTACCTTTTACCTTGTCCTCAGTGTATGCTTGTGGTAGTGATTCACTCTAGCAGTTTTGTTTTCCAGAGACTTGTTTGAAACTCATTCAGGTGGTACCTGAGCGGGTTTGCATTCCTTCAGTTTACCATGCAGCTCAAATAAATCCCTGGATTCTAACACGAACATTATTCAGATACATCAAATTTCAGCCTTTTTTTTTTTTTTTTTACTTAAAGTTGGCAATTTTTCCATAAAGAGTACAAGTGCTTAGTCTGATGTATTTACGTGAATGAGAATACTTCTGATCAATTTTGATTTGAGAATTTTAGTTTACTAATGAACACTTTGCTTACACATTGAGCTATCAATTAGATCTGATTATCAGTGTGAACATGAAACTGAAATCATCTAGTAGTACTTGACTGGCCAGCTTCTGAGGTACATTAAGAGGTTGTGATTTCAAAACCAACTGAGATCTGTTTCTGAAAATGAGATTTCTGTAGAACCTCAGATGTTACTCATTAGTATTGTTTGCTACTAAGAAATAACGTATTGCTGAATTCAAATGTGAAAACAGGGAGACTGCTCTCTGTTGCAATTAGTTAATAAATGATGTTCTTGATTGTAAGAAATTCTCCTTGAGAAATTCTCCTGTAATCACAACTGATTAGGCATATTGGGTGATGGCGTATTTCTGTCTTTAGCAATTAGGTAGTGGCCATAAGATAGCACATAAAACTGAAGGTCATTATCTTGAAATGTAAAGTATGTGAACCCTCTACCAGGCTTGCGGTCTTCCAGATATTCAATATCCTTGTCATTATTTTATTTAGCAGTCCAGATGGGTTGTAATGGGGCATGATACAAAAAGCACAGGAGCTGTGCTCTCCAACATCTATTGTGCAAGTCACGTATGTTGCATATAGTCTTTTGAAATGCCCCCAGAAATGACATACCCTTTGCATCTGAGGCAGAGCAAGTTATTAATTTGGTAAGCATTTTTTCTTTTGGCTTGAGTAAGATGACTTCTTGCCATGTATGGGCTTCAGGCTTTGTTTTCTGTTGTTTTTCTTTTCTCAGACATACAGTAATGCCAACGAAGAACTGAAAAGCCACTTGGAGTAATATTAGCTAATGTGATGTTGGCAGAGTGAGAAATCACAACTGTTCTGCTGGCAAAGAACATTTTTCTTGCTTCCTTTTATTTCCCATTAAGACACACTTTGAGAAATAAGCTGAGTTATCACTGCAGGAATCAAACGAGCACACTTACAGGAGAGACTTTAATGGTCTGGTTCAGGCATATGTCACCTACACATTCCAGTGGAGATCTTCATAGACGGTTTTATAACATTTATTTGTTTTCCAATACATTTCCTTTTAAAGCATAGCAAACAATTCATACTCTATTTTTTCCTATATCCAGAATACTACTTCTGTACTTTACGGTTCTTCACCACTCCTATATATTTCGGTGTGAACATCTGAAGCTGTTTTGTTTAGTCTTGTTTTTTTTGATGCATGGATGTTGTTGCAAGTGCAGTTATGAGAGAGAGTTAATTAAGCTTCATGGTGATTTGCTTTATTGATTCTACAGACTCTGTAAAACTGAAAATGTTCATAAGCATGATGTAGTACTATAAGGATGAGTGGTTAACACCTTGAACAGATTTCTTTTAGTCTGGAAGGTATTATAAGTAACTCATAGGTCTGTAAGATACAATAGGGGTACCCCTTTCCCCAAAAAAACACCAATCAAGCAACAACAAAAAAACCCAACATAAACCTACCTCACAAACAGAAGGAACAAAACACCAGTGACCCCTGAGATTAAGGAACTTTGTGGGTAGAGTGGTGATTTTTTTGTTTGGGTTTTTTTGTTGTTGGGGGTGTGGTTTTGTTTGTTTGGGTTTTTTCTTCTTGTGGTGTTTTTTTCTTTCTTTTTCTTTTTTTCCCCTGGCTTATAAGAAAGGCATTTATGGAATATGTTTGCTATAGTTAAAATGAATGTAGAAGAATGAATAGTGATTACCAGTTTGTTAAAATCAGGTCTTGCTCAAGGTAAGGTTGCATTGCTTGCAAGAGGACAACAGGCATGCTTTAGCATCTTTATGTCTGAGATAAAGAGGATTTAGCTCAAATTCAAATGAATTAAGGAGATTTGAGCTTGCTTATGTTAAGGGAAGAAAGAACCTGACAGAGGTTTCTGTCTGTCCTGTGTCTGAAACAAAAAACTTAAGGTGAGAATGAGTGTTAGTAAATATAAAGTCCTGGGCTGAGATCTGAGGACTAATGTGGATTTAGCGCAAATCAGATGAAACTAAACTTCTAGGAATCTTGAATGTTGTTGAAATACATTGGATTCACTGACACCAGCCTTGAGGGCCATCTACAACAAAGAGATGTACTTATCCCACAAGTGTCTGGGCTACAGCTTCAGTTGTCACTAGTGCAGTGAAGTAACTCAGTTTGTTTAGGTTGTACAGAAACCATGGCAAAGCCCCTTAAATAATTGTTCAGATAATGTAGCTCATTTAAGATTGTATTCACTCCTACTAATTAAATTGTAGATCTAACAAGCTAAGAGGTAAATTTTGGCACCATGGTAAACCACAACAATTATTAATGTAATTAAATTTAGTTATCTGTGTAGATTAGCAGAATGGGGCATTTAGTATAGCATAAGCATGTAGCTTAAGCTGTGTTGTTTAATGGTGTATAGCAAAAGAAGAAGCCATCACGTTTTCCCTTGAGCAAAACAGCAGTGAGTGAAGTGGGTGCCTCAAAGGCACACTTTGCAGCAGTAGAGCAGGAATCACTGATTGATAACAGAGGAAACTTAATACTCTTATTCTGGTTTACTGTCTTTGTAGTAAAGCCAAGCTCTTAGAAACAGTTAATTATAGTTGCAATAAAAATATTTAGATGACAGCTGTAAGCCTTCATCATTTCTACATGTTACAGAACTCTTTTGTTGTTTCAGTATGTGTAAAGGAAGAAATTAAGACGAACAAGTAAGAGCAGATCTGACATTCTTAAAGTTGCTATCAGCCAAAGCACTGGAAAGACAAGACAGGTTGTTTGGTCTCAACCCCCACCTCCCCCAAAGTTAACTGAACATGGTGTGAATTATTGGTGAATTGTGCCTCAGTCAGTATTTCTCTGCAGGCTGCACATTCCTCATAGCATGTGTGGGTAGGCATTAGCTGAAACACACTGAAGAGAAGGGAAATGACACCACCCTTTTGCCTACTTATTAATAAAATCTGGTTATTAATGAAAGTTTGAAGTCCATTAAGGCTGTGCTACTCCAGTTAGCAGTTCTGTGTCAGAATATTTCGTCTTTTTCTTCACTCTCTAAAGGTGATGGATTGATGAGAATTTCTCATTCACAGTAGTGAAGTCCTTAATAACCTGCTGCCATGTGTGGCTAGCACATTGCAACAGTCCTTATTGAATCACCTAGCTGAAGTGAACTAAGCATTGTCAGCATCCTGGAATTTTATTGATCCTAGAATCAGACTTCATCTTACCACTTCTCAGGTAGCTGCTTAGTCAATGCATGTTGGTGCTTGCTGTGCTACCAATGTGGTTGGCTTCGGCTGGAAACAGCTGGCGAGTATTACCTTCCTCTAGGCTGTCACACTGACTTTTACAACTGGTTTTTGGCAGGGTGAAGGATTGAGTACATTCTGCAGCCAGGGAAGATGCTGACATGGCTAATTCCCATCCTTTTGTGGCTTTGTAAACTCGCTGCCAAATGGCTGCAGTTCTGAAGAGCTGCACTGTATACAGAGGAAATGGTTCTCTTCAAGCCTATGGGTTGCTGTGGGTTTTAAAGAAGTTTTCCAGGGATCGTAGACTTTTATCGAGCAGTGTTTGAAGACAGGTTCTGTTTTGGACTTATGGTTTAATGTATGTATTTTCATGAGATGTGTTAGTAACAGATGTTCCTTTGGGAAAATAAACCTGCCCTTGACAGTATTTTTTTTTCCTCCCAATTTTTTCTTTAGCTCATGTGTTTTTAATTAAGACCTATTTTGCCCCACTGAAAGTAGACGTTGGCAGTGCGCCTGTACTGTGGCCTTTATTAAGAGTAAAGTAATAATATGCTGTAGTCAATTTCCAACAAACTGAAAAGCAGGATAATGCTATCCACACATGCTATAGTATGAAAAATCCTGAAGCAGGAATTGGGGGACTTCCTATGGAAGTGGCAGTGCATTCTCAACATGCCTCTTCTTGTTGAGTATAGTCATGTACTCCCCACATGGGCTGAGAAATGATGTTTATACACACTCAGTTGTTGATTTATTCTTAGTAGTCCGACTCACTTGTCTTTGTTTTCACATATACTGTAGTATTTTGGTGGTTTTAATACAAAGGTAAAAAAATCAATTAAGATTTAAAATATGTAATTTAAGTTGTTAGCTTAACTCTATTCCTTTGTTTCCTTCCTCAAAATTTACTTTACAGAAATAAATGCAAGGGAAGATATTGACAGGGCTGTTTACTTTGTCAACACATTTAACAGTGTTTTATATAACAGACTTGTGACAGTGAATTTGAAATGTATAGCTGTGAAATATTCACAATGAAGATGAAGGTTCTGCTTATTCTCTGGGGAAGCCTATAACATGCCATGTACCTGAGAGTCCAGCCAGAATAGCTAGGAATCTGAATGTTCAATATAGCAATGCACTGTGTGCAAGGATTATTCACGGAATGGTTCACAAAATCGTTCATCTTGCCTGAAAAAGCAGACAAGTATAGACGTAGATTTTACTTAGATGGTTATTTTTTTTTTGGCTGGCTATCTTCATAGGCAGAATAGTAGAGAAGATATTAATGCATGAAAAGCAAATGCTTGTGAGGAAACCTTTAAGTGTGCAAGTCTGTTTTGTTGGAAACTTCTAACAGTGTGAAAGACTGGTTTGTGTGATGGGGTAAAGAAAAACAAGCAATAAGTGACATCAGTCATGATCTGCTATAGCTGGTCTTCATTAAAGCTTTTATTTGACCATTATCCAGTAACAAACTAGCAAGTAAGCTATAACTCATTTATTTTAAAGTGTTTGGTAAAACGTTCCCTGAATTAGGCAAATGGGAGGATATTCCACTCTGAAAAGTGGGGTTTGTATTTGATGCCCCTGCAAAATTAAGTCTGTCCTCTTATTCCCCAGCTGCACCAGAATCCTCTGGTTTGGAAAACAAAACTGTTGCCCTGATCAAACAAGTAGCTTCAGCCTTGCCAAGGTAATGTGGAAATGAGGTGCTAGCAGAGTCCAGGACAAAAGGAATCTGGAGGCTTTCCCCTAAATTATCATTTACCTGCTAGGCTCATTCTTAGCCATTTTATCAAGTGCTCAAAGATACGTGATTTGACTTAGGATCAAAGTCAAGCCTTTAGATTAGACAAACACGCAGGCACCAATTGCCAAGCTAGTAGTGAACTCAGTGCACCAAAAGTGAGAGTCAGGGAGCTGTTGAAACACAAGGTAATGTCCAGAGCAGGACACAGGCTCCGTAAGGTCATCCGAACACTGTCACAGCTGAGGGGGGTTTGTGTGTACGTGACTGTGTGTGTGGTGTGCCTGATTCATGCCCGAGGCTGCTGGGTGATGTGCTGCAGTGAGGGCAGAGGAAGGAAGGGAGGAGGAAGAGGGAATGGAACAGCAAACCACAAAAACATCTCTTTGATCTCTGGGGGTAAGAAAAGAGCACTTAACAGTGAAAGGATGGGAGTGGGGAAAACTGCCCAGCTGAACAATTTATAAACTAAATTGTAGGACCCCAAAGAAGCAAGCATAGTAGTTATGACTACATAGTACCATAACCATATTTCAGAAGTATTGAACAAACATAGAATAAGTAATTACACTTTTTTTTCTCTATAAAATTCCAAACCACCCTCAAGCATAATGTTTCACCCCCTTCCTCCTGTTTCATTAGTTGCCCAATTCAAAGGATTTAGAGAAATTCCAAAAAGCACAGTTGTGCAACTAGAGTTGATTGGATATTTTCATAGCCTCAGATAATTTCCACCATGATGTATCATAACCTGTTTATTTTCTGGTTTTCTTTGATCATTTGGAGCCATTTTTCAGAAAAGGTCCCTCACTCATCTCAGATTCTTTGTGGTTACAGAGTGTGGGAGCTGGGCCGTGTTTAACAGCACATATGGTGTGTTGAGACATAATTCCAGGACTGTGCCACTGTGTGATATGTAGAAAGGGAATTAGGGATGAGCATATTGTTTGCTGCCAAAGAAATAAAGTCAGAATTCCTTCCTGAAAGTTGGTAATGTGTTGGCACTTTTTCAGAGCTGAAAACCATGAGATAGAGCAGTGAATCTTGCAGTGAAATGGGCCTTCTCCAAGGCTGTGCACAATGTGTCCCCTGGAGACATCAGAAAGTCCAGGAAAGCTCCATCTGTACTTGCACTTAGTTTCTTTATGCTCTCCTCCTTTTCTTATCTCTGATTTCTCTGCTTTTGAAAATGTTCACCTTTCTGGCAGCCATATGAAAGTGAATAACTTTTCTTTTGATCACTGTCTCAGGCTGAAGTCCAGTGGGCTGGACATCTGCCCTGGTAATGCTATGGAACAGGCTGATATGGTAGTTTTCCTTCTTGCCCGCTCCCAAAGAGCTGAAAAAGTGGCTCAATATCATAACATTTTTGGAGTACAACCATTTGGTCTTGTCAACTTGATGTTTTTTGGTTTGGTTTATTTCAGCTGCAGGGAAGTGATGTAGATATTAGTGGTGTGGCAATACAGGAGGTGATGGGAATTGTAAACCTTTGTCTGAGATCATGCTTAGTACCTCCCTAGCTGTTATTTGACTGTCAGCATGAGATTCTGTGGCTTTTGAAGGTACTGGAACATACTTGCGTGTATAAAAAGAGCAGTCACTCTAGATAAGCTTTTTGGGCATTTTTATTCCCTCAAGAAAATGTTGATTTAAATAATGTTATAAGCAGAATCCATATGAATGACTTCCATTGTTTTCCATATGTTGTATTGCTGCATAGAGGTAAAGGAGATTACCCTCTGCAGCAGTGCAGGACATTGAATCCTTCAGAGTGCATTGCAAATTCTTGCCCTGTGGCATTTCATCACAACACAGTGAAGCTTGTTGCCATTAAACTATGGTGTTTTGTTCAGTGTCCTTCTTTATATGAGCCTCCTTCTTCCTTGAAAATTAAGTGGTTTAAATCCAAATGGGATTATGTGTAGACTGCAGACTAACATTTCTTCATGTTTTCTCAGATGGACTTTTCTGGTACTTCCTGTTAAGGCATGGGAAGTGGCAGATATTCACAGGCTTTTCACCTCTGAAGGAGAATAGATTTGGAGAAATATTTTTTTTTTTTCTTTAAAGATAGAAAGCAAATCAAATCACTAATAAAACAAGTTTTGTTACTGACTCCACAAAGTGCCTAGGGGTATGTAGTTCTAATGCAGTGACTTAACTAAAAGGATGTGAGAACTCTTAAAAGATCAGTGTGGTGCCAAGGTTGTTGCATCTATTACTAGGTTCTGGCTTGCCATTTTGCTCCACAGCTGAAATTCTCCCCATCCCAACACTAGGGGATGCATGAAACTGTGCTTTGTCCCTGACACAGCCATTCTGCTGCAAAGGTTCAAACCTTTCCTTATCTCAAAGGGCAGTCCCAGCTTCCTTTGAAACCACACCTTCCTTACAGTAGCAAAACAGATGGCTTTAGGAAAACCATGGCATCTCTCAATTTCTTTTTATTAACATCTTAGTTAGGATTTTTGTTGGCATTGTACCAAGAAGCTTTTTTTTTTTTTTTTTTCACAACTTTGACTTTTTTTTTGACATAAAAAGTGGATTTGCATAAATACGATTTGTTTTTCTGGTGCCAACAAATCTGATGACTTAAAATGGAAGCCTTTTTCAGCTCTGTGGGTACCCATTTCTGACCATGCAAATGTATAAGTGAGAAGACAATGAAAAAAATAATTTAATGAAAAAGAAAAGAAAAAGGAATTTATTAAAGATGTCTTTCAGCTCTGTAGCTGCTAGTTTCTACTCTATGGCTTTCTCAAAAAATTGCTTATTAGAAAAACAACTACCATGCTGAGGAGAAGAATTAGGGCTATTTCAAGCATATTATTTCACTGTTTCTTGCCAGTGGGAGACTTGGGGAGGGGGTTGGGGCTTTACAGTGGCTAGACAGACCATTAAATTGGTATTAAACACTTTTCCATATGAAGGAAGTCCCCTTCTGCCAAAAATCCAGGAGCAGGGGGATCAGTTTCAATGCAAGTACTGCTGGGATGAGGCTAGATAAACGCTGACAAATTAAGAGGTCACTGGGGTCAGGGTGCAGGCTTCAGAGCCCGTCTGGCTGGCTTCCTTGTAGACTCTTGGAGAGTTGGCACACCAAAGCAGCATGACGTCCTGCATAAACATTCGATCCTCCTGACCAGTTTTTTCCATGGTATTAACTTTCTTAACACAAAAAAAAAAGTATATAAAATTGAGAAAAGCTGTTTTATATCAATTTTCACCATGCAGAGCCACAGAAAGATTCCTGTGTTGGGTCCAAAACAAAGGGGAGGGCAAAAGGGAGAAAGAGCAGGTTGCCAAACTACTTGTATAGATTCACAAACTTAGTTCCTAAAAAAGCAGCACAATACAACAGAGGGCTCCTCTGAGAAGGTGATAAAATGTGCTGGTATTGATTTTTCAGTTAGTTAATCAAATAGAAAAGATAAATAATAAAAATATCACAAATCAGGAAAGATGGAAGGTAGTGTGAAGGGGCTGCTTTAAAATCCCATATCAAAGAAATGTTAGAGGGCTGGCTTAATCCCCAAAGCAGAGTAAACCTGAATGGAGCAACAGTGTCAGGACTGGAGCCCAAGAGACAGATCATGAGTTGAACAGAGTTGGCACTGTGTGATGAAGGGCACAAGTGTACTTTCATATTGCTTTTCTGTGTCCTCAACTCTGGTACATTTCCCAGGCTCCTTTAGGTAATGTTGTCTTGTGGCTCCTGGAAACCACCAGATCTCATGAGTCCATTGTGTGCAGTGCAGTCATGCTTTCTGTTTGGGAACAGAGACAACTAAGGATGTCTTCAGGGTGACAACAATGTGCTAGCTAAACCGAGTAAGGTGAGGCTGAAGCCCTGGCTGGATCTTTCCCTTTCCTGGGTGCTACAGCCAAAGAGATTTAAGGATTTGGCCCATAATTTCTATTGTTAAGAATATGTCTTCTGCCTGGCTTGGCTTTCACTCACTGAGAAACAGCGTTTCAACTTCAAAATACTGATCTCAGTTCAGTAAAAGCAACTAAACAGAAAATCTCTGCTGTGCTATTGTAAATTTCCCTCTTTATGTGCTGGAGTCTTGTTTGGTTGTCCTTCAACACAGGTTCTAGATTCTGGAAATAAACTAATGCTGTTCCTCTTCCAAGTTTGGCCATGAGAAAATGCGTTCATGTTCCTGTATGCAGCTTAGTGCAAACTTCAACTGCACTCTGCATGGGAACCACCAGCGCAGGACTTTTTGCTTGGACATAGCTCTGCTAAGCTGCTGGGGAGTTTGTGTGGTATATCTTCACTAACAGATGGTATTGTAGTATCAGAGCTTAGCTCTGAAAAGAATTTGGCCATTAAACAGTGAAGCAACTCCGGAGTCGGCATTGTCTATACAGGATCATGATGGTTTGTTAAGTGTGCTGGTTTGTTGTATCAAAAAAAAAAGTTGCTTTCTATTTTAAATCTGGAAATTATTTTTGCATAAACGTAACTGCATCTGCAGAGCTCTTCTGTTGTTTCTGTAAAACAGAAACAGGCCCTCTTGCCTGCTTTACAACCTTTTCTGGAAGTCCTCAAGGGCTGGATGCTACAGCCCTGAGTCTATAACGTGACCAAAAAGCAGTTCTGTTCCCATAGCTGTATTACAGTTTGGTCCTGAAATGCATATATGCATACATGCAATGATAGAGGCCTGACAGTTTGCTATAAATACCTTTCATATGATCAACACACACTTTGTAGGTGACAGGTACAGGTTTGGAAGCATCTGTATTTCTGCCATAAGACTGGAAAAAAAAAAAAAGTCATTATATCTTGGTGAAGTTTGGGGTTTATTGCATAAAAAATTCCAATCTGGTCAACTGAATAGAGGGATGTTCCAAGTGACATTCTGTTCTGTGACATGACCCCTGGTAAGATAGTAATAAAAGAAGGGACTCTAATGGCGCAGATAACCAGTGGACGCAGCACGTGGGGAGGGAGGGGAGCGGGATCAAATGACATGACAAAGACAAGCAGAAAAGATTTAATAAGCTGAATTAAAAGCCGAAAATAACTCAAGGAGATGATAAAATCTGCAGCATGGGGGTGGGGGAGTCAAGCTTAAAGAAAAGAGCAGTGAGCCCACAGAAACGACCACAGTCCATTTTTATTTTAACCACTTACAGGAAGGTGATGAGTCACCTCTTCCAGAGCTCTTTGATTTATTACTGAGGTGAGTTTCCTGCTATGGAAATTAGAGCCAGCAGAACTGCCAGAGGGGGAGGAAGAGTGTGCTCAGACATCTTTGTAAGCTCTGTGAGGAGGAGGAGGCAACTCACTAGGGCCGGGGAGAGGAGCATGCCAGAGACACACAAGTCAGTGAGAAAGAGTTATGTTAGCCCTCATAAGGTGAAAAATAAAATACTGAGAGAGTTTCAGATGCAGAGTGGACACAGGCAAATGAACCACTCTGAATTTAACTTATGTTTTCTGGGCGCAGAAAGTTTCACTTTTGGAATAACAGGTCACTGGGAGTTCAGCTGTCCAAAAAGTTACAGAGCTATGTTAATTTGTTCCACATTGGGCCTGAAGTCTACAATTAGGATGTTATGGTAACTTTTTACTGAAGTGAAAGCTTGGATTTTCAGGTCCTGTGTGCACTTCCTGGAGCTGACCAGCAGTCCTGCTGGAGAGCTTGGAAACCTTCTGGTACAAAGATGTTGAAATGTATAGATAGATAATTTCATGATTTTATTTTTAACAGAGTTTGGTGGCTTTGGTTGGATTTCTACTGCTGGTTGTTTGGTTTTGTGGGGTTTTTTTGGTGTTTTTCTGTTTTTTCTTAAATTACTATTTTTCCACTTGAAAGTGCTCTCAGAAGTTGTAACTGACAGTGAAACCCAGAAAAAGGGGTAAACCAGTTCTAACAGTCTGCATGCATATATCTGCCTGTGTACTGTTTGCTGTTCTGGGGAAAAGGACAGGTCACTGAGGGGACAGACCTTCTTCCTTAGTTGAAGTAGTTAAGGCTTTGAACTGAAGTATTTTTATATGTAGATGTGTGAATATTGTTACAAATAGAAACCCTACTGAGCATTAGCAGTACAACAGGATAAAGCTCTGTGTAAAGTAGTCTTGAATAATTACACAGCTTTAAATAAGATTGAATGTTTTCCATGCTTGCTTCATCCACATTGTCACGCATCCTTTCTAACTCTAGAAATTCACATAAGGTGTTCACAGAAAACCAACAGAAGACCAGCTTGTAAATGTTTTTTCAGGCTTGACTGGGGTTCAAACTGGCACCATGCATTCAAATACCTCAGTTACCCATGAAGCTTGGTTCCATTCTAAGCTTTGCAGATCAGGCTAGCCAAGTTATTCACCAGGCATTATTCATTCTCACTGGCTTAGAGAAAACATTCGTCATCGTGTTAATATTTGTTTTGTGGTTTTATTTCATATTTGGTTTTGTGGTTTTTTTGGGTTTATTTTCAATATCCTCTGCTGCTTCAATAACTCCTCAGTTGCTCACAATCCTTAATTTGAAACTGTAAGTTTATTATTTCACCTTCCAAAGATGATTATTTGGCATTGATTAAACAACCTTAGCTATGCACTTGCTGACATTCCTCTGTAATAAGTCTTTGCCCCTATTTTATCATTTATGGAATTGCTTTCTAATCCTTTTCATGGGTCTTTTTTTTTTTTTTTTTTTTTTTATAAATAGCTTTATTTTATAAGAACATTTGTTATAAAATGAAAGTAAAACCAATTAAGTCTGCCTTATTGTACTTACAAAAGATTGATATGTGTAAAGTCTAACAGCTTATTTGGGGATTTTCATCTAGAAGTGCCCTGCAATACCATTCTCTTGTGTTCTGGGAACTAGCTGTAATAGAGAAGCCACTGCCTGCAGAGATACTGAACTAAATTAAAGTATTGTGTGCTGGTATTCTAGCATCTGCCTTATACGTTAATCTCTGGAAAATGTTTGAAAATACCCTAAAGTAGCAGCTATTTCTTTAAGTTTGAAAGCTTTTTGTATTTGTTCTCATTAATGCTGTAGTGCAGAAGATTCACTGTTCAGTAAACGAATTGAACAGAAGCTTCTACAAACCAAGAACAGATTGCAGTTTTCCCATTTCAGTCTCCATTTCTGTTGTTTAAATCTGAGCTCTGGGGACCTAGGTTTTGCTATGCTTGCTTCAACATATGTATTCCCTGCTAGAAAGAAGCAAAATAGTTGGATTCAAATGCTGAAATAGTTTAAATAATATGCTGTCTGAATGACTGAGGATTTTGTATTCTACCTTAGTTTTTTCGTGAGTTATATTTGCATATATGAGACTTGAAGTGCACAGTTTCTCTGAAAGGTGAGTTCTGAAAATGTTTCATCTTCTTTGAAAAGTTTCTCATTTTTCTTCTCCGTTACAAAATTTTCATTCATCTGGATCAGAAACAATACCATGTGATTTACAATCATATAGGACATAAATAGTTGAAGCTGTAAAAGCAGCATGTAGTAAACAAACAGACTGTAGGCAGTAATGTATTTGAATACAGGATTTTTATCCATGAATAATCCATGAGTTTATAAAAACCAGTCTGTTTATAGATAATTTAGGAATAGAAGAATGCTTTAATTCATAAAATAACATCTTCTCCGGGCTAAAAAAACAATTCCATGAAATGCAAAAAAAACCCCAGCTGTGACATACAGATTTTTCCAAACTTAGCCGTTGCTATTTCAGAAAATAAAGTATGCATCCATTAGGACAAGGCCTGCAAATAGCATATGTATCTCCAAGTGCTCTCCCTTTAGCTGCTGAATGGTGCAGTGATACCTATGCTGCAGCAGAACATCCTTGAACACTCTCCAGCAGATGCAGCTCTGTTGGTTGAAAATGTTATTGCTTCCAGCTGCTTGTCCTTTTTCCCTGCATGGACATTATGCCCCTTTTAGAGCTGCTGGAGGAGCTCCTCATGCAGCCAATCCTCAATTCATCTTCAACAAAGTAATCAGATTGGTAAAAACATGTTATTTAAGTTGTTTGGGAAGTTATTATGTACATGAGCAGTTTCATTAGCAGATATGAAGGGACAGTTACAACTTGAATAAGAAAATGATGGGTGCCCATCACCTTGCTCTGTCTCTGTCCCAGTGGATAGGTTAAGTATTGTCATGCCAAGTAAATCATCAGTAAGAGGAGAAATGCTAGGATATGCATCTTGGCACATAGTTTAGCCCTGCTTAGAGGTCCTTGGGGTGTCTGGGAAATTAGGACAGCTCGTAAGAAGGCCTTCTATTATAGGAAAGAGACCAATATCTATTTGTCAATCTAGCCTGAAAGAATGCAGGTGTTTCAGATATAGCGATTATGGCATTTCTGGGACTTTCTCTTCATTGCTTTTCTTCAGCCAAAGGTATCTGTTGAATTTGAACAAAACTATATGCACAATATATGACTAATTTGAAAATGGTTTTTTTTATAGCTAAAAGACTCATTTCCTTCTCCAAATGAAGAAGTCCATCAACTCCCTTCCCATCTGAGCTCTTTCCTGCTTCTGATGCAAGTTTCTTGACTGATTTACAACAAGCTCTGTATGCCTTTCACCTTAAGTTGTGTACTTTAAAACAGTACTTACAAAGCAGGAGCTCTATTAGGATAAATTAATATCTTAAAGTGCTTGCAATAAGAAAAGCCCTTTACTAGTTTTAAGTAGGAATAGTAAAATCTAGTTTGAAAATTATTACAGAGGAAACAATTTGAAATGGGAAATCAGAAAAGGACTGTGAAGAGAAAATAGTGAAGGGATTAGGAGAGTGTGGTAGTATTTCAGACTGAAGTTCCTTATATGTATTTAATTAAGAGCCAATAAAATAGGATTTAAATGTACATAAACTAGACATAGTAGAAACTTGTTAATTTGCACTCTAATAATTTGCAGATTTTATAATTCATGAAAAGAAAAAAAAAATAGAAGCTTCCTTCTGCCTCCTAGCAATGGTTTAAACCAGAGGCAGTTGTGAAATAGCCTATTATTAACACTTAATTTCGTTGGCAAGTATATCGGAAAGCAGTGTTATAAGGGATTAACTGCAGGATCATAGATATTAATGCACCGTAAACTGTACTTCATTTTATCTTTGCTTTCTTACTCTTTCAGACAGCACCCAGTGTAATTCTGTGATTTTTGCTGATTTGGAGTGGGATGTAAATAAGCACTTGTGCCAGGTAGCAAATGCAATGCCATAACTCTTGAGCATTAAAATCGCAAATCACCACCGCGAACAGGCCAAACTCCTGATCACTGAAGCTTTTGAAAGCGTGCCTGGAAATTCCTCAGGATTGTTTGAGCTTTCTCTTTCAGAGGTTTTAGTTGTAGTAGGTGGCAGGAGGTCAGCTCACTGTAGTAACTCACTGTGTCTGCGGGACAGACTATCCACATATAGTTATGAGTGAAAGAACAGGGAATGGTCTAGTTTTGGTTGATGTGAATTTTTCTAAAGTGAATCCTGATAGGTCAGCTCCTGTCCATTATTATTATTTATTATTAATCAATATAGGTCTGATATTACTGCCTACTCTGACTTGTGCAGTACCTCCAGATCACACTGTTCAGTGATGCAGTGTCAGTGTCTCTTCTTTTTGGGTTGTTTATAGAAGAGGGTATATTGAATTTGATTTTCCTTGTGGTACTATAGTTTATGCTAAATTAGTATTTACTCTTTCAGCCACTTTTAACCTGTTACGTGCAATATCTTCAGCTTTTGTGGGCAAGAGTGTTAGTACAAAGTCTAAGAAATACATTTGGAACTTCACTGTATTTTAATAGCAAACTTCATGCATTTTATCAATTTTGTAATCAGATTGAGATGTTAAATGCATTTTTATTTCTAATGCTTACTTAAATGAATTATGTGAAACAATGTTTATTTTTTCATCACCAGAGTATGTTAGAATCTGTTCCTCTGAAATCCAGTTGTGTGAACTGACCTTGATGAGCTGCCCTGGCTCCACTGAATCAGAAAAAAAAACCAAGAAAGTTGTAATGTGACCATGTCAGATGAAGGTGTTCCAGTTTGCTTTAGTCGTGACTCTAGTTACCTGGAAACTGTTTTACCAGCTATACGCAAAAACTTGGAGGGATGGCCCATTCAGCCAAATTTCATCATCTGCCAGGTAATTACAGCCCTTGCTATCTGCAGCAGGGAATTACCCACACAGGACCTTTTGTATTTGTTTTTCTCTTGTGGTGTGCTTGTTTAATCAAACATACTTATCTGCAGCTTTCATTCTGCAGCTAGAAGGCCTGTCACAAGATAGAGGAGCTGGCTTTTTCATTATGATTCAGATGAAGTTGAAATTAGCATGAACTTATGTTCAGTAGTGTATGTTTAATGTATGTTAGAATAAATGGTATTTTGATAAACTGACTCTGAGGATTGTTATGACATTTCTTGTCTGCATCCTACAATGGAATGAAACTGTAGTACCTTGTGATTAATAGTTCTGTCTTGTGCTTTACCTTTCTGGCACAATGAACCGACCAGATCAGCTTTTAAGGAAAAACTTGTTTAGAAACAAAATCCTCAAAACCTAAAACCTCACGCAGAGTAAAACACGTGCAAAAATACCCTCTCCCAGATGATTAGAACACTTGCCTTAACTGTTGACGTAAATAACAAGGATCTGAGTAACTTTCAAATGGCATAGGAAATTATTTTTCTAGTCTATTTTAACTTTATTTTCTGTGTTTTCATTGAAACAAAGGGTCTTTTGGAAATAGCACACTAAGCTATGCTTAGAAAACACTTGTGTTGCATCATAGTGGCAAAAACCAACCAAGCAATCAGCATCAAGTACCTCAGTCATGCCAGGTGTTGCAGGGGTTGGTCAAGTCCAGATCATCATGAAAGGACCTACTTTTTAGCACTGGTCTTTTGAAGAAATGTAGGTTACTACAGTTCAATTACATGTGCAGAACTGAGACTCTAGCAGGAAATAAATAGGTCCTGGTGACTTAAATACTTATATTTCGGGTGGTCTGTGTTTCTAAAACATATCTCATATTATGCATTTACCAAGGCTTATTTAAGGAGAAGTGGATTTGATTGTTTTGTAGGAGCATTTTACCCCCCACATAAAAGTTCTCTTCATCTTGTCAAGTTTTCTTCTGCTACTTCTGTTGAAAATGTTTTGCTTCTGTTTCTCTTCATTGTCCTGCTTTGCTTTTCTTCCCAAGGCTTGCAAGGAAGTCTGCTTAGGCTGAAAGACATCAGGAATCTTAAAAATTGGGAGATGTCTCAAGAAAGGCTGTAATAGGACAAGACAAGTGTTAGGAATTTACTGCAGTATTTCCTGGCCAAAAGAAGATGAGCAATAAGACAAAAACATTATCCTGCCAAGAATATGCTCAAGGAGGTAATTAGTAATAGTCATAGACGGAAAGAACAGGTAAGGAAACATGAAATTAAATGGAGCAAAGTATGCAAACCTGCTCTTGCTGTGGGTCACTATCAGTGATTTTTAAAGCAAACAGACTGGGCAGCACCAACTTCATCTTATATGTAATTCCTGATCCTAATGACACATACTGTTGCCTTCATTTTCAAAATACTTTCTTGCAGGTGGGCACTGAAAAGGTGTGGGGTCTTTGCTGTGCCATGAAGTTCATCTCCTCTGGAAGTTCAGCCTTCAGCAGCTGTATGGGGACTTGTGCCACACATGCCAGTACCTTCTGTTAGGGCAAACCATGCCACATGGGCAGCAGCTTTCTGGCCTTCCCCCTTGGTTGAAAGCTAGGAGCCACCTTCATGCTTTACAGCATGGCTGACAAGGCAAGTTATCTTATATATTTTATTAGTCTACTTGTTCAGCCAGTTTTTTTTGGCGGGGGGGTTTATTGCAAGTTATAGTTGAGGTTGTGTATCTGGGGAAAAAAAAAAATGTTTTGAATGCCTCATAGTAGTCAGAATATTTTTCAGTCTCATTTTAACCATTTCTAAACTGTATTGCCTCATGGGTAAGTGTAAATAATTTAAGATTTAAACTTTTTTGTTCTTTTTTATATAAAAGTCTCCCTTAGGATTAAGCTTGAATTAACTTCATGTTGTGTCCATTACTTGCATTCATGGGTAAATTAAAGCATCTGGTTCCCTGTCACTGAGTTTTCAAATGTTAGTAATAGAAATCGCAGAAGCATTTTTGATGCCAGAGATTTAACAGATGTTGGTGGACACATTAGCTTTAGACACAGATTTGGCAGGCAAAACTTGAACTAAGAATGGCTGATTCTGTATTCTTTAGGTTTAATTTTAGCTTTACTGGCCTTTTAGGTGTGCTTAAAAGCAAGATGGATTATGAAAATGTGTGCCACAATTTATTGGCGTGTATCCCTGAAACAGGAACATGTGAGATGAGAAACTCTTCATATGGCAAGATGTGTATAATGACCAGTATCAAAAGCTGTTCACTCATCCTTAATGACTATAACCTGAAACCTGTTATGAAGTTCATTAGAGGAACTGAACTCTCTTCCTGCTATAAACTGACTACTTCGTTTTTTTGTCTGTACTAACATTGAAGCTCATTCCTTATCCTGATGAATGTCTACATGTGGTGTGGTCCTGAAACTTGCTTTTGTCCTGCATGTCTTCCTCTGTTTCTCTTATGTTGCTACCTTGTGAGTGATTTTTTATAATTACAGCACATTTTTGTGAGGACACATTGCCTCTTCTGTGCTGCCAGACCCAGTCCTCAGAGTTGCAGTAGCTGGAGGGCAGGCAGAGTATTTTGCAGCTGCTTTGTGAAATTCCCAGCATCTGAGACTTTGGTGATGTTGGGATTGAGACAAATCCAGATGTCGAGAGTTCTTATAGGGCACATCCTGAGCTTCAAACTGTTCACAGATTCTTGTTAATAATAAGTGCACCCTGTCTAGAGAACGTGCTTGCGCTCTACTACATTAATATCTACTCTATCTTTGGTTCAGACTCCCTGGCGCAAGCAAGTATAGAAGGAAAAAGTTGCTGTAAGCCATTTTATATTCAACTAAATAAAGGCCAAGCTTCATTGTGGTACAAGAACAAAGTTGATTAAAAGCTGGTGCAATGTGTTTGAGATATTCACATACTGAAGTGTTGGCTGTTGCTATAACCCTCCTGTACCCCGATAGCCAAACAAGGACTAGTGAATTGCTGATCTAACATTGTGACATTGCATGTGATAGTTTCTCCATCCTTGGGGAATTCTTCCAGAAGAGTTGAATCCTCTCTCAGGACAGTTTTGCACTGTTGGAACAGTTTAAAGGAGCTGCCTCCTGTCAATCAGTCAAGCCTGATGTGTCTAACAGGAGTTTGCAGTCCTGTCTCAGAACTGCATGAATTCACATCTGAGCCTTAACCTGACAAAGCATATTTGAGTGGGGTCCTTTACTCTGTGTTTGCTTTTCCACCCATTTTAGTCTGCCAGGTATGTGCCAATGCTCAGTGCTCTGTGCTGGGATAACCTCTAGTCAGCACTCGTCTCTGAGAGACCTTTCAGACGAGTAGTACACGTCTTTTACCAGCAGCTTTCTAATCTGACATTATGAATAATACAGAGCATGTCAAAATGTCTTTGTTCTAATGGAAGTGGCAGGTTCCTGATCTGGAAGTTAGGACTTCTTGGTCTTTCACTCTGGAAGGAGTGAGGCGCAACAATCTTCATTATTGTGAGGAAATAATTCTGCTTGGTGCATCTGTGTGTGCTTCTGTTGTTTGCCTGTTTGTCTTCTTTCTTGGACTACAGGATGTTTGAAACGGTGACTTTTTCTTTTTTTCCCCATTTATAGTAACCTGACATGTGAACCTGTTCTCCATCTGAGCCTGTGGAATCTTCTGCACTACAATGAGAACAATTGAAAAAGGCACTGTAAGATATGCTATGCATATAGTAAAAACTATTTGCTTACATTTCTTTCAAATTTGTACATCTAATTAGTGGTGAAAACGCAAGTCTGTGTTTTGATATTGGCTAAATCTAACAAAACCCATTTTTTTTCCACATGAATTTCTATTCAGCCTTCTCAATGTTCCTTACTGTGTCCTAAATATATTCCTATACTTCTGCTTTTCATATAAATGTGTGGATTGCCCTTCATTTTCAGAAAGTCACCCGAGAGCTCAGTGACTTAGAGAAGCCCTGAGGGGGACTTTTGTGTCTGTCTCCCAAGTTCAGTCTTTTCTGTCAGAAAGTGAGGCAACTGTTACACCTGATCCCTGAGGAAGCAGAGAGGTTGTGTGCCCAGGAGGGATTAGCTGTATTTGACTCTGGGGCCCACCTCAAACTTCCTCAGCAACAGGATAATTTTATTTATGAGCTCTCTGATGTGGTCCTTTCGTGTTTTCATACTGAACACACATTTAATTTTCCTTTTGAACTGTCTAGTACTTTTAGCAGTTGGAAACTGCTTTCTTTCATTCCAGCAACTCCAGAGATGGAATCTTTCTTCTCTCCCAGTTCTTATCTTTACAGTAAATTCATGTATCTTTTGAAACTGAGCATTATGCTCATGGCTTTACTTTTACCTATTCAAGCAATTGTCTAGTTTAAAAATAAAATATTCCATTTGTGAGAAAATTTGCTTTCTTAAACTATTTGAGGCTATTTTTATCAGGCCATTTCTCCATCAGGTTTGTGACCTCATCATTTATTAAACTGTGTCTGACCTCTCTTGTTAACAGAGGTCAGACATATTAGTTTCCTAGCTTCTCTTTTACTAAGTGACACCCACACTAGTTGTGCTTTACCATTTGGAGAGCTGCTTTTTTTCCAGCTGCACAACTGGTAAAAATCAATCTGTTTCTGGAGATCCTTTTCTTACTGTTAGTATGTAGGCATGGTTTGCTCTTGGTGGTTTGCTGTGGCCTTTAGTTTTCCCCTTTCCCCTTCTTGAAGTGTGTAGCCTTTTCACCCGCTGCCAAACTCCAACTTTGCCCCTTAAAAAAGGGTCTGCCTGCTTCTTTATTTTACATGGATGTTAACATATGTTTCTTGAAAAGCTTCATACCACTTCCTCAAATCAGCACTGAATCCACACCTTGGGTGGTGGTAGTTTCTAGATGCTGATTACATCAACTGAGAGTTTACATCAAGTGAGAGTTGTTCAAAATCCCCTTCTCTCACCCCCAAAGTGTTAGCAAGTTGAGGGCTCTCTGTTTCGGTAGCCTAGATGTTGAGGTTTACTGGTGAGTCTTGAAAAACTAGAAGATTTGGACTTGGCTCTTCATTAAAATTCTACTTTCTTCAGTGAGTTAGGGGTTGATTTATTCTACTTGCTTGGTCAAAGGCAGGTCCCTGAAGTAAGTGTGATGTGTCTGTCTTAATCTGAGATATGCCTCTAGGATAAAAGGAGTTTTTTCATGCTTCACTGCTACTCTCACCTTAGGTGTATCCATGTCTAATCATCAATCTAAATATCCATTTGCTTCTCCAGCTTAATTTCTGACAAGTTTGGAATGCAATTTCTTTCTTGTTGAGAATTTAGGATTTTGTGTAACTTTTTAGAGCAAAGCAGTATCTGCAACTCTATGAGTTGAAGTTCCCACAGCATTTCAGTTTCTTCCCTTGAAAGAAGATAGTCCTATTTTAAGAATCAGTCATCTGTCCACCCCTGTTGCTATTGGGACATAATATTCATTTGACATCTCCAGAGAGCCTGTCTGTTTGGTCAGGAGCATACACATGCAGCTGCTCCTTTGGTTTCATCTGATCCCTGAGTCCATCCATCCAGAAAATACATGTTAGTGTGTCACTGACACGGATGACGCTTTCCTTTTTTGCAGTCTGTGCCTTCCCCTATTTATCATTCATATTGTCTTGGGTTAACTCTGTATCTTACTATCACACTTTCTGCGTTTTTCTGGCTTTTAACTTTCTGGTTTTGCCCTATTCTACCTAGCCTTGTTGCTTTTCCTGCTGCTGCTGTATTTATTGATGAATGGCTCATTTCACCCCAGGCCACAAAATCAGTACTCCTCCTCTTCTTCCCTTGCTGAGAACTTGAAAAATGTACTTGCAGAAAAATTTGAGGATAGGACATTTTGTGCACTCAGGCCAAATTAGAGACACAAATTCCCTCATCTTTAATAAGGTGCACATTTAATATTTCGCACAGCGCTTTGAAGATTTATGTCCCTGCCTCTGTTTCTCATTTAGGGCACAAATTACCTGTGATTGTATTATGGTTACTGTTTCATCAGTGCTGTGTTTTTTATTTCATCCGACCTTTCTTTTTAACAACTCTCATCCTCTTTCTCGCAGGTAACCCAATTAATGGTTCTGTTTCATTTTGTTCAGTGGTAAAATCCTCACTGCCTCCACTGAGCACAGAATCAATCCTTACAGCTCTCTCTGAGCTCCTTTTTCTCCCCACTTGGGGGATCAGAGGGCTATGTGTGTTGTACAACACAATGGGTGGGGTATGATCATGTTTGCAGTTTCTGGAAATGCTGCCAAGGCAATTGTCACATGCTGTTACTAAATATTGCATTTCTGTGGGTTCAGAAAATCAAAACAGCCACTTCCCCCAGCCTCCCAATACGAGTTAGCTATAGAAATCACATCAATGCCTCCTCTTAAGGCATACTGTAAAAATACAATGAGAACCAAAATTAGTTCAAGTCCGCAAAGAGTTCCGCAATACATTTATCTCCTTCTCTGTTTTTCTTGTAGAAAAGTTGTAAAATTGCAATTGTTTCTTGTAGATGTTTTTTTAATTATTCTTATCTTTTTTCAGACCTGTGTGACTGTCTTACCTTGACTCCAGCTTTTAACCTCCTTAAATAGCTTCCCAGTTTCAGTGTATTTCACTGCTTAACTTCATAATCGGATACACAAACCTCTGTGGTAGGTTAAGGTATGCTTTACATTTGTATATGGTGAGAACCACTGTTTGCTCTGTGAATACAACACTGAGCAAATGCTTTAATTATTTTTATTAAAAAGCTAAGTGAAAAATCCATTTCAAGTTATGCTAGGCAATAATTATGTTGAATGAGGTTACTGCTATTTTATGCTGTAATTGAATTGGTGAAGAATGTCTGAAGTTTTAGAATGCAGCAGTCTGCCTTTGGGTTTGTGCAGTTTTGGTAACATATTTGGGGTTACATAATGTAGCTACACAAATACACTGGAACAAGTTGCCCAGAGAAGTTGTGGATGCCTCATCCCTGGAAATGTTCAAGGATAGGAGGGACAGGGCTTTGAACAACCTGGTTATAGTGGGAGGTGTTCCTGCCTATGGCAGGGTGTTGGAACTCAATGATCTTTAAGGTCCCTTCCAATCCAAACTGTTCTATGATTCTAGGAATATTACTTTAGAAAGCACTTGACATGCTGAAAAGGTTATTTTCCTTTGCTGCTCTGAAGGCCAAGAAGGTAAAACAATTCTCATTCATTCTTTTTCCCTCCCCCCCCCCCCCCCCCCCCCCCCCC
>JANRGW010029070.1:53280-162881 GCA_024733675.1 Psilopsiagon aymara
TTGGGTTTTTACTGGTACTATGGGCTCTACTCCTGAGAGCAAAGGAAAAAATGAAACTGCCCAATAACAGATGGAATGCAGATGGAACCTACTTCAGGAAAAGAAAAATGATCCTGTATTTCACAGTAAATATCTTGCTACTTTACGGGATTTCATTGTGCAGTCAGGAGCTACCTGTTCCTTGAGTAGCACACTGTAGTGACCAGGTTGTCACAATTTCTTATTCTCAGATTTTCTTTCCTATTGCTTGCATTCATAAATGAGAACTCAAGGAATTTGTATGGATGTAACATGCTTAGATCACAAGCTTTCATTGTTGAGATCTGTGTTTGAATTGTAACAGTAGTCCTTGTCACATCCGTAGCATCTCAAAGACTAAATTATGGGATTGCTTGTGTGATTCACCAATATATCAGACAATCTGATCTCAATTAAATTACCAACTGCAGTACACGCCATGTGTAATACACTGAGATGTCAAATCACAGACGATATGCCTGTATTATTTTATATAGTCTATTTATTTGGGATTTTTCTGTTGTTGTTGATTTCACTGCAGCTTTACAATTAAACCTGTCTCTGACATAGTGGGTAAAAAGAAAAAGTGCCCTGTAGTTATGGCCAGTTAGATATACTCTCCTGTGTTAGGAAATGTTACTGCAGTGATAGCTGTGCTTCACACTGTTTCTGCCTGTCATTATAATGTACAGTGTCTAGGGATCCTTAATTCATGCACTGTTTGACCCAATTGAGTGGATTGCCTTATTCAGTTAATAGCATATATACTGTCATGGCCTATTTGTGAATTTTAATTTAAAGATTGTCAGTCTGATTGCCTTCAACAGTTGTGTCAAGTCACTGAAAGCTTTTGAGATTTTGCTGCTTTATTTGTATGTCATGACCTAATTCTTTGTACACATTGAAAAATGAACAGCTGCATGTGCATAATACAGCAGTGATACAGTGTATGCAGACATCTGTACTGTATACTCACAAATATAAATGCTTAAAAATGGGTAATGGTGCTCAAAGGCTAATGCATGTAAAGATAAGCAATCATGGATGGCTAGGAAGCATCAGGATGAAAATTCCTACATGCAGAAAGGAATCTAGGATTTTCAGAAGGGTCTAACCAGCTAAAGTGTCTAGCTTCTGTTGAAATGTATCAAAACCAGGGCCTAAAACACTGTGTACTTGGAAAACCCAGCCAGGTACTGATGTGTGGTTTTGGATATCTACATACTTTTGAAAGGAACTATGGTGGATGGGAAGCCTGTATGTAACTGGTTGTCAATGGGATTTAGCCATTAGTGATTGTTTACCACGGAGAATAGAAGGTTGCATGGAGACTTCATAGCAACCTTGCAGTATCCAAAGGGAGCCTACAAGGATGCCGGGGAGGGACTCTTCATTAGGGACTGTAGTGATAGGACATGGGGGAATGGGTTCAAACCTGAACAGGGGAATTTTAGGTTAGATATAAGGAAGAAGTTCTTTAGTGTGAGGGTGGTGAGGCACTGGAATGGCTTGCCCAAAGAAGTGGTAAATGCTCCATCCTTGGCAGTTTTCAAGGCCAGGATGGACAGGGCCTTAGGTGACATAGTCTTGTGTGAGGCGCTCCTGCCCATGGAGGGGAGAGGGTTAGAACTAGATGATCTTAAGGTCCTTTCCAACCCAAACCATCCTATGATTCTATATGTATTAAAATCATTCTGAAGTACTAAGGCACTTCTCAGTAAACTGTTTTATATTTAGATGTTTAGGGTATTTTCTCTAGAACAAAAACCTGATGAAAGTTAATTGGAGTGACTGAAATATATAAAGTTTTAAGTTCTTCACAAAAGTGAGGCATTAATATAAAACTGTCAGACGTGCAGTTCTTAGAACATAAAAAACAGGTGTATTTTTCCTTTGAATGAGTAATCTGAATCCAAATTCTTTTTTTTAGGTTAAGCATAAATTTTCTTCTTTTTCAGTACCATGCCAAGTCTCTACTTTTTGAAGATGTCATTAAAACCACCTCAAAGTACCTTTGCCTCACACAATGTTATTTTTGAGAATTATTTAAAGGTAAGCAGTAATATAACTTAGTGTTATAAGGTGAGTAATTAAGAAATGAGAAGAAAGATGAATTAATGTGCCGTCCATGAAATTATTGTTCATTCTTATAATTGTTTTTTTGTTAAATCTAGTTGTCTAAAAATAATTCTGGTGAAGCTGTGGCTTTTTAAACTGTCCTTTGACTCTAATTTTTTTGACATTATTCATTTGCATCGATGCTTCTCTAGCAGTTTTTTGCTAAACTTTGAATAAGCCACTGACTTCGGCAGCGAGGCGCATTAACACAGAAGATAAGGTACTCCATTTCAAATGGAAGAATGGAGGACCAAGTTGAAAGAGGGCTGTTCCAAAGTTAATGGTTGCATAGTGTGTCTAACTGCACTATTATTGTAGTTTCAGCAACACTTGAGCTGCATAGAATTCTTTGGAATTTAGATCAGTTTTGAGGTATGAAAGGGGATAACTACTCTTCTTGTTTTACTATTGATGGATCTGTCACATTAAATGTACGTGCTGACACCCCTGTGCTCTGAATAATAAGACCTCAAATATGGAAAAACAGAGACAATTTTGAGTTTTTTGTGCCAAAATTCCCTTTTTCTCTCACTAGTGTGTTTCATAGCATACATTAACTTGTGGAAAATCCTATAATGAAAGATAATATTCCTTAAGTTCTGTGCAAGGTAATTCCTATCCAATATGTTATTGCAGTCACACATTTGATCCAAGAAACTAACTGCTTCTAATGAGTGGGAAGGAGAAAAACTTCATTCTTAATGATATATATTCCATCTATCAGAACTATTTCTGATTCTCAGTAGTTGCTGGAATTCAAATTCTGACCACCTTCCATTTTAATTCATGTTGCTTAAGGAAAATACTTTTGCAAGTATAAATTTTCTCCTGACTGTTGTGCAGTCATAGGAATCACAGGAATTTATTGAACTTAAATGTAGTCACATATTAAACTTTTCTCTGGTAATTTCAGGAGACAGCTATATAAAGTTTTTCTCTTATTCTTTTATTTTTCTACAAGTGATGACAACAGTGGATGCTGGGGTACTACAGCAGCAGGGAACGCACAGGAATAGTCTTATATTTCAAATGACTATCAGTTTTTTAACTTTTGTCATGTTTTTCCTTCAATTACAGGTCAACATACTGTCATCTGTCTCTTTGTAATTGTACTGTGGAGGTGGTTCTAAAACAGTATGACAAATCACAAATTACTGAGCTCAGTATATGCCAAAATTTGTGTGTATCTAGTATTAGGAATGCACTGAGAGGTGGACTGTGTTCATGTTCTACAGGTTTCTAAACATCCGAAATTAATTTGTTCTATACTTCAGTAGGACAAAAGTAATGGAAAAGTGTTTCTGTTGAAAGATGAGAGGATGCTTTTGGGTTAGCTAGTGTCCTGTTGACCCGGGTTTTTGCATGGCTTTGGAATCTCTTCTACGGTCAGATTAGGGACTTGGACTTCTGCTGTTCAGGCAGGTGGCTTTAGCATCCTACATGTTTGCTGATGGGCTCTGAGCCTCTTTCTGCATTTCTGCGAGGATGTTCCACTATCTACATACCAATTAAGTCAGTAGTTTAGCCTTGACTTCAACATCAAAGGTGACTGTGCTAGCTCCCTGGAAACTGGAGTTGCACCTATTTTTCCATTACTGAATGTTGATTGTTTGTGCAAAGAGGAACATTCCAGTAGAAAACATTGCACAAATCTCAACCAAAAAATATGAGTCCAGAAAAGCAGGGACTTGAAGCTCATGTTTTTGTTTAGACATAACCTCTGCCGGACTTTGTGCTGAAATAAGTATTGTCTTGAAAATGCCTTAGGAATTTCCTTTCAGAATTGGTAGACTACACAAAAATTCTTGTTCAACTTTGCCTAGTAGTCAGAAAAAAGCAGTGTCAAATAATGTGTAGAAAAAGAGCAGTGGTTTGTCACTTGCATTTCATACTTTCTTTAGGAGATATTGCCCACAAAAAAGATCAATAACTTTGAAAACCAATAACCTGAAAAGGTTGATTGATTTGCCTATAAAGGGGGGGGGCTGTAATCTTTGAAAGTCGCTAGCCCTGGAAACAGAGACTCATATTGCTGGATATATTTTCTATCTGTAAACTGCAGAAAATTATAATTTTCAGAATAAATTCACAATCTAAACCTGCAAATTATAGTGTTTCTACTTAAACAGTCAACTTGCCATCGAGAATTCCATTGCATTTAAATTAGTATAGTGATATCCATAAGCAGTAAGCTAATATTGCTCAGTTATAGAAAGCAAATGAATACAATCAGTCTACTGAGTAAAGGCAAAGGATAAATGGTTTACTAGTTTAGGTGACTTTTGAGTGTTTTCACTAGTCTTTTTAAGTGTGTTCTCTCTGTCTATATGCATGTATAAGATATGATTTTTTTTTTCTCCTGTATGAGAGTTGTTTTTTAATAAAGGCTGTTTTGCAACTAATCTTCTTTTCAGTCATATTTGTTTTCTAGAATTTCCTAAAAATCAGCTGATTTTTAGATAGTTGCCATTTCCAACCATATAGCAAAAACAGTAAAAAGTGATCGACAGAAAGTGGAACACATCCCAGTGGATTTTGTTGCATTGCTTAAAAAGCCTTATTGCAGTTTTGGCAACACTACAGTCTTGTGTAGTGGATGTGTAGCATACCAAGAGAAAAAAAAAACACTTACTAATACCTTTGTTTTCACAGAATCTTTTATGCATGATGCAGGAATGAGTGTGATGAATACTGTGGATAACAGAGCCATCATTGTTTGCACAATGAAGCTTTTTATGTTGTACAATTTATAGTTCTGTTGATCCAGTTCATTGTGGCTATTTTGCCTCACCAAACTAATGTTTGGGTTCAAATGTTCATCTGATGTCAAGGTCTGATATTTTTACCTCTCCCTTTCTCTTAATTTTATTGATTTTTTTCAAAGCCAAGCATTCCATAGATTAGTTATAGTAAGAAGGCTTATTGTGGAATGTGATATAATTGGCAACTGATTGTTGATGTAGGAGATTTACATTGACCTTATAGTAATAGTTTGTTATAATTGGAAACATACGATTTTTAGTGTCTAGACTTGGGAACTTTCCCAGGAAGGAGTTCCAGGTGTTTATCTAAGCATAATAGGCCAAACGGCTACCATTAAATGCTGCAGACATGGGAAATATGTAAATATTGCTGGCAAATGTAATTATTTCAAAAATTTAAGTTTATATATTGCAACATATCCATTTGCATCTAATGGTTTGACCAGCTGATTTGCTTTATAGATTCATGTTAAAACTTGAAATCTGCTTTCTTGTTTGCTCCCTAAACTAATATAATATAAAATGCAGAGATGGGAAGTTCTTGAAATGGCTGGATCTTCAAAAAACTTCTAATTTTACCATGTGCCTAATTTAGTTGCATTGATGTGTGAGTGCTTGACTTGAAATAGCAAATAGTTGTGATTTATTTGTTGAATTACTTCTGTGAAACTTAGTATAGTTAAGTTACGTGGCACCTTGAGTTTTGTCTTCATGTCTTAGTATGCTAATTTCTGGAAAGACCTCAGAAAGGAAACAAGTTTGGAAGCTGTACAACCTACTGAAGCATGTGGTGATTTGATATTCCCCTGATCCCCCTTTGCCTTGAACATGCTCTATGCTTTAAAACATCCCTGGAGAAGGAAAGCACAGTTGGCTATCCCAGCATGAATACTCTACAAATATTGTTCTGGGACCTGCACAGCCTGTGACTCACAATGAGTGTTTTCAGCTCTGGTTCTGACTATACAATAGGAAATACAAAAGAAAATAAGTAATTTGTTGGGGCCTGACACAGTATGACTTGATCACTGTGGCTTGCACAGAGAACACAGGAGAGCTGCAGCAGGAGATGTGAAAAGCCCTCTCAGTTCACTTTTCAAGTGCCAGATGGTTGGGTTTTGTTCTTGTTGCATTTTTTTTTTAATCCTACCTGTTAAGATAGCAAAGAATGACATAAGTTATCTGGCTTAGCAGCCAAGTGTGTGGTCCAAATTATTTTCACAGAATGCCTGACAAAGTCTGCCTGCCTGCCTGCCTCAATCATTTTTCTCAACTAATTAGAAAAGTCTGCCAAGCATTGTTGGGCTAAGGCAATAATTATTCTCAAACAAATGCTTCAATTTTGCACAAGTTAGGAAGTGTCTCTGTTTTAAATGACTATTTGCCTAGATGCCAGAGTAGTCAGACCAGTTTCGTTTATCAATATGTCTGGAAGCCCCAGAGGACTTAAAGAGAGAAAACCATATGAAAGCAAATGACATGCTTTTACATGGTGCTCTTTTAGGAAATAATGCTGTAATACATCTTTTAGTATATGCTAGTTTTTAATGAGAAGTAGCAGGTCTATATTCCTTTTGGAAATGGTTTTTTTCCTTATGATATTCCTGAGTGTGTTGATCCTCACATTCTCTTGGTTTTGGCACTGAATTAAAAGAAGCTTTGTTATTAGTCATACAAGACTGGCCTATCTAATCCTTTCTCACGTTTTATAGTCTGCTCATCATCACCCTATTTCAGCACTGAAAAAGGCAATCTCTGATTGCAACAGTGTTGGAAATTCTTTCCTTGTGAAACTTACTTGAACTTGGCAACTGGAAGAAAATTGAACAGTTTAAAGGAAGTTTACAACTTGTTTTCCAAGTAATGGTGCTGTACCTGGACGTAAACACCATGTTTGCCTACTCAGAAGTAGACAGGTTCCAGAATGGTCTCATCTCACCTCTGATCCTGAAATGTCTAGGTCACACTGATTTACTTAAGACAAATTTCATAATCTGATGGCTTTGGTGTGTCACTAATGAGATTTGTGCCTCTGATCAGCTATGTCTTTGCTGGTGTGTTACACTTTTGCCCTGTGTCTCTACCACTGTTTGCCTTCATCCCAAAAGTTGCTCTGTAAGAAGAAGACAGATTGCCATGTTCAGGATTCTGGCTTATATTGGGTCTGCCCATGTATAACCAACAAAAATCAGTTTCCTAGAACAGCCTTTCTCTCTTTCTTTGAAGTAGGGAGCTGTGTGTTCTTAGAGAAAAAATGTTTTTATTGTATTTCAAAGATAAGAGAAATACAACAACTTATTTTACTGAGATAATTGGAGCTATTTACTTATGAACCAACTCTGGAGGTTGTTTTGTAGATGTGTGTTAGCTCAAAATTGTTGAATTTTTTTTTTTTTTTTTTTTTTTTTTATTAAAAGTGAAGGAAAAATTAAAGAATTTAACCACCAGAACGGCAGCAGAGCTTGGAACATTTCAATACTTGATTAGTTTCCAGAAGCCACCTGTGTCAAGGAAGAAAACATGCTTAAATATTACTGTATCTCCTTCAGCAGTTACTTATACTAGGATAAATGTGCAGGCATTATGTGTGTTTGAGTAATGGTTTATGTGTGATTTCTTTTAAACCTATCCCCTTCCTTCTTTCAGGGGAGAATAGAGAACCTGGTGCCTGGATACTTTGTACTATTAATTGTTTATTGCCCTTATCTGCACCCACTGGCTTAATTGCAATCTGTCTGCATAGAGTGTGGTGTGTGCTTTTTTCCCCATAAATGTTGATAAATTATTTGAAAGGAAGAGATAGACTACATGGGAATAATCTGCTTAATCTGAAAAGAGCTGACTGTGGACAGTGCTGGCAGCTTCTGGATAGAGCTGCGTTGCAGGGCTATGCTCAGACAGATGATCTCAAGTGATGACATTGCAAATGGAAAAATTCCTGGTTCTCAAGTATGATGTAAGGCAACAAAGATGAATGAGCTGTGAATCCCAGGATGTTCCTCAAAATTCAATCCACAGTCATCTCCCATGCAGCAAAGAAGATTTTAAGGTAATGATGCTACATGTTTTGAATGACTTCCTATTTTGTCCTTCTCCTTTAGTCCCCGTACTTATCACAAGTATTTCTCTTTTCGTGGAAATGTCCTAAAAGACTTAATTCTCTTTTTTGGTGTGTAAATTTGAAATTTATGGATGGTCCTCAGAGAATTTTAAGTTCAGCCTCATGTTTTTGTGCTACATAAACCTTTTACATTGAAGCCCCTTAGTTTTAGGAACAATAAGTTTCTTTAACAGAAAAACTATACTCTCTGTCCAAGGATATTTCCTAGTTTGTATATCTTTACATGTGAGTTTGCAGAAGTGCAATGGAAATCCACTGGGAGTAGCATTCCATTGTAAGTACATGAGTGTTTCATTGGTTTAAATCAAGCAAATTTTAGGATATAAACCATCTTGCTCTTCTTTCTCTTGATTTATTGCTGCAATTTTACTTGGAATCAGTAGAGACTTAATTGTACTTTATTTTTTAATTTTCTCTTATTGGAAGAATTCCTTTGGAAAGATTTGTCTGGGGTTTTTTTATTTTTTTTTTTTTTTTTCCATGTAGAATGTTAAAATGTGCACAGTTGGAATAATTTGGAGGAGGTTTCCAAGTCTGTAATTTTTTCTTCAAATGAAGGTTGTTGAATTGCTCTCTCAGCAGCTTGGTAGTTTCCCCTTTTGCACTGTTTATGTAACTGTAAACAAATTTCAACTGCGAACAGATTTAATATCGTTCGTAATTTATACATAACCTTTTTTTTCTCTTTTTCTTCTTTAATGAAAACTAAAAGGCATCCTGATTGAAAGTAAGGGGCTGGGCCCTTGGTTTCTGTTATTCTGAGCAGGAAATATATCAGCACTGTCCAAGAAACCAGTAAATTGTTCTTTCCGTGGTGCTTGGGAGGGTGATGAAGTGTCCTCTCAAGAGTCCCACTCTTCAGTTGCTTTTCAGTGCATCAGTAAGGTCTGTGTATTGCATAAGGTAATTTCCACATGAGAGAAGCGCATTCCCTTACATAGATTAGCCATAAACTCAGCCTAAGGGGTATGGAGTACAATGAATGTGAGATTTAGTTTGTCAGGTACAGGATTTCACATAATACTGATCACGCTGCTTGTGACTGGAAAAAAAGAGAGACACAGAGGAGATTGATTATTCCAGAGGGAGATACTAGCATTGTACAAGCAGCAGGGATAATTCTGCCTGTTCTCTTGTATATTGGTGTTCAACCAGTATAAGCATTCAACCTAAAAGGCTGTGAAGTTTATAGCTCTAAACTGTGTCACAATGCTGTGTAACCCAGTAGGGCACAGCTATGAAAAGGGTTTTCCTGAAAATATTGTCAGTATATTTTGTCATTTCATGATTGATTGAAATGCAAACATAAGCTGTGTGTTTTAAGACAACAACTTTGTCTTACAAAATTGAAGCATGGAATCCAAATTTGCTGCTTGCTTTAGGTGCTTCATTCCACTCCAGCAACAGTCCTTGCTTTTTCTTTAGTGGGAAAGTCTCAGTGGCCAACCTACAAATATGAGTCATTAAATGTTCTATATTTGGAGCTCCTGCTTTAGTGGCTAGCATGGGCATTTATAGATAGAAATAGTGATCTGAATTCCCCTTGTGGGTTTGGCAGATAGTTTTGAAAGTTGTTTCATTTTTGTGTGTAATTTTCTTTTGGCAAGGATGTGTGCAGGGGGTGGTGGAGAGGTCAATTTGTCTATGTTTATAGGTGCTGACAGGTTTTCTGAGATTTATTTTTAAATCAGCTTGTTTAAAAATTGCATGGCAGTGTTTTCTAAAGTACACTGCTGCCAAAGATTTTCATGTTAACTTGTATGTGTATGCCATCACTTTTGAAATTGGCTTTATCGATGAGTAGTGTGCTAAAGTTAGACAATAGGTAGTTAAATCTGGGCTTCCAAAGTTCAGTCACCACTGTATTTTATAAAGTTATGCGTTCTGTGATTTTATATGTAGTAAGAGCTAGCTTGCACTTTCAAAAATTTATGGGCTTCAGGTATTACAAAAAGAGCTGTTTCAGGTTACAAAAAGAGCTTTCAAGTATTACAAAAAGAGCTGTTATTGTGAAAGTTCTGGCTGTTTTCAAATAAGATTATATTTACATGTTTTTTAAAACTTATAAAATCAATTCATTTAAATCTGAGCTGAAGAGGTAACCTGTTGAGGCTGTGATTGGTTCCCATGCCTTCAAGCCATGTGGATTATAACAAGCATGGCATTATGGGCTGTGCAGGCCCTCAGGGAGCAGAAGGAGTAAAGGGGCAGAATTGAAGCCTCCCTGCACTCTGGCTGCTCATTTCTCAGCCACTGTTTGGGAGTTTCAGTGTCTTCTGTCTCATGGAGTGTTAAGTTTTTTCAGGCGTAATGTTGATAAAGCAAATAGCTGCAATAATGCATTACCAGCCAGATCTTCTCTTAGCTATAGTCTATTAATACCTAACAGATGCAGAAATCGGGAAGTATCAGGGAGGGGTGATGCCTGTGCAGAGCAGCCTTGCTGCTTCCACAAAGGCACTCCCTTACTCAGCATAGCAGTTCCAATAGTCTGTGGGCCAAGCATTTTAACTTCAGTGTCTCTGCCATGCAAATACCCTTTTACAATGAAATTAAGTTAGATAATTTTCTGATGTAAAATGACTTGGGATGTGAAGCAATTAATATTTCTGTAGATGTAATTATTTCTAACAGTCAGTACTTCAGTAGCTTTAGCCTCAAACCTTTGCTTGTACCTTTTCTTTCTAAAGTAGCACCTCTTCATCAGAATTAAAGTTATCACTTCACCATGAACTGATCTAAACCAAAACCTTAGATTAAGAACAGTGCCAACAGTAGTAAATGGTTACGCTGCAGGAATCATAGCCAGTTAAAAATTGGAATTTCTGAAAGTGTGGTTAGAGGCTTAATCTTAAACAGCTCTGGAAAAATTGCAGCCCTGATCTCCACAGGGAAGGAGGGGGAAACAATGATTCAGAAAACATGTGCTGCACTCCACTGTATAAATCTGGATTTCAAAAATAAACTTTTTCAGCATGCTTGAAAGTTGTTGCTGACTACTGCCAACTAGAAAATTTAATAAAGAGTTTAACTTCGTGCAGCCCAAGCCAGCTCTGCAAACACATGCTTTCTGGTTGAGATCAGAATGAATATCTAGTGCAGTATGCAAGAGCCAGACTGTATGAGCAGGCCTGTCTACATGCATCCCTCATCTGACTTCAGTTATTGTTATGATGGGCTCAGTTCCACAGCTGTAATCATCGCAAAAATTGTGCGTCCAAAGCTCTGCTCCAAGCTATCAGGCTGCTTACATTTTTGGTTTAGTTATGCTCTTTCATCTGAAAGCTTAGTCTGTTTGGTAAATGGACACTTTTACCTTCCCAAATATAAATCTTCTTTTAGAAGATGTCTTGTGCTCTCCTTACATATCTTCTAGTGTAGGATTTTATACTTCTTGGTATTTAGCCCTAGGCACTTTTGAAACGGCCTCATAATGAAAAGAGAGCAAATTCATATATCGTGTAAAAAGTCACATGATTTTCATTAGTTCTTATGAGAAGCTTTTTCAAATCTAAATTTAGATAGTTGAGTCAGTATAGATGAGGTAGATGTGGAAGGGGGTTGAAAATATATTTCTGTTTTCAGTCAAAAATCTTGTTTCTGTCTAGTGATGTGTAGTAATGAGAGAAGACTGAGTTTCCAAGAGTAGCATATCAGGCTGCACCTCAAAGTCTATTTTCAGCCCACACTTTAGTTTTTCTCCCAGGAGGGGCTTGGAGTATGGAGAAATTAGTTTGCTTGGCTTGTTTTGGGAGAAGTGAGACTTACGTAATGCTGAGCAGCACTAGCACAAAGACCTATCAAACCATGTCCAAATATGTTTAGCCAGTTATGCTGTGATTGTGGGAAGTCCATAAATAAAGGAAGAAACCATTTATACCACAGCCACATGAGCAGCCATTTTGTAAAATGCCATCTCTGGCACTATTCCTTCACATAAGCATCCTTTTCCAAAGTGGCAAACAGGAAGAATACGTTTTGTTTGTCAAAAGCTAAACAGACTAAAGTATTACCAGCCTGTCAAGAAAAGTTGAGGGAAAAGAAAGCCTCTTCCCAAGATTTTGATATAATGGGACATGGGGACTCAGAGAATAGCAAGGTGGAAGAGAGTTCTTTTGGCTTTGAAAAAACTGAGTGAGAAAGAATATGTTAAAATAGAGAGGCTATCAGTGATGGTATAGGACAGGAAGGAAGACCCATAAAATAGCATACGTTGTGACTTAGGGTAGCTCTGGCAAGTCTTCAAATCGACCAGACTGGAATGAAAGGGATTATGGTTTTGCTTCTATTATTATTTATTTACTTATCAAGGGAAGCGGTGAAGGCAAAAAAAACTCTTCACAAAAGGGCACGAACCATTCCCTTTAGCTTCGTGGTCCCATTGCCCTCTTGTTCAGTGTGAAGGCAGGAGTCCAAGAGGTGAGATCATATAGAGATATTACTTAAGAAGACTATGTGCTGACAATTATAGTGTGATGCATTTTTCTTCAGCCATTAAAAAAAGAGACACTTCAGGAAATACTTTTGTCTAGAGACAATCTTGGCGTCTCTGCTGTTACTAGTGGGGACCATACATCTCCTCAATGCCCTGTGCAAGTTCTTCTCATTGCCTGCATCTCTGAGTACAGGGCACAGGGATACCTATCACAATGTATTGAGGCACTTCTGGCTTGATTGTAAAAAAAACAAAAAATCACAGATTTGATTACCTCACACAAGCTTTACAACAAAACAGTGACGTATTTAGAGATGTCCTATAGTTGGCCTTTATTGTGAGCATGTAGTGTTTTGTTTCACTGCCATTTGGTCTCTATGTTCACCATTCTGGCTAATGTAGAGAAAATGTGGAGTCACACTTTCATGTCTCTCTTCTGATCACATTTGTTATTCTAATATAAATGCCACTGTGGCAGTGGTTTAGTTAGCAAAGCAAATAATGACTTTTCAAATGAGTGAAAAACTTTTTATGTCTGATGCAATGTTAATAAATACATAATAGTTTTGGGTAGTGTTTTCCAGCAATGTTGCCTTTCTTGCTCTTTAATATGCAACATGATGTGGTGTTCTTGAACTAAATCCTAGTAAACACTTGCGTCTATCACAGGAACCACCATTTTTGTCACAGCAATCAGGGCAGTTGAAGAAGCACTGAAAGAAATATCTTCATAAGATTGGCATAGTGTGTAAGCTTGCATTGCAATTGCTTTCTCTATACATAAACTGAATAATTCAGTCTCTTTTCTATACATTTTTCAAGTAGAAATTTCCTTTGGCAAAAAGCAATAGTAGAATAAAAAATTAACTAAATGCATTTGGGAAAGGAGCACGGATAAATATTAAGAGATTTTTCTGAATTAAGGTTCAGGATGTATGGTAGTTATCTCTGAGTAAATCAAGTGTAGCACATGGTAATGGCAAGATGATCTACAAATTAAATAAGTAGCAGATGCATAACGGTAGTCCTAGAGTAGCTAGGGAAAAAATTGTCCATCCTAATCCAAAATACAAGAAAAGTAAACATACTCATATAGCATTTGCCTGGAAGCTTTTTGGATGATCAATACAATTGATTTTAAGTTTTGTTGAATACTGTTTTGCTCCAAAATAGAGTACTGCAATGCTAAACTCAATGACTCCTGCTTTGGCCAGTTTAGGCTTCTTTTTTTTTTTTTTTTATTCCCTTTCCTGTCATTCCATGTTTACAGAGCTGATTTTTGTCTTATTTTCCTCTTTTCATTTTGTCTTAATTTTCCTGTGGAGCCTCACCCTTATATAAGAACTGATACCGTAGATCCAAAGATAAAATTCTGCAAATAAACATACTCTCTGCCCTCCTGGATTACAGAGGTATGGGTGAAAGATCAGGCTCCCCAGAGAAAATGCGTACTTTTGCTTCTTGGAGACTTCAGCTGAAGTCTTACATGTACATTAAATGTTCATGGTTTAACCCCCTTTGGTTTATTTTGGTTTATGGTCATGACGAAAAAATGAAATGAAAATAAAAATGAAACAAGCGCAAACCAGAGCCAATTGGTCTGTGCACCATTTTTGTATTTAGAGAGTCTGGAGTTTTGGTTTTATTGTGTCAATTTGAAGCTTGAGGCTGGTTCAAGGAGATATTTGGCAATGTGTTCTGCTGAAAACTAGGTAATTGGATTAAAGTAATACTAGAAGACTTAAGAAACCAAGAAAAGAAACTAAATTCAAATGTAAAGTCTGAACAACATTCAGAACAAGAGAGCTTGTAGATGCTGTGGCTTCACTGCTGATTATTCCTGGAGCTCCAACTGTGTGCTGCTAAAAATAAATACCTGCCATGAAGAAGCATATTTTATATGAACTAGAGCATTTTTGTAGAAGTTTATAGGGAAATCAGGAGACCGAATAGCTGAATTTTCAATTACTTGCCTCATTTGGCAATTATTCACAAGAGAATCCAACACCCTGGGAATTTTGCTTCGTAGAGACCGCTACGATGTTTATATGGGCTGCCTTTAGGTGTGCAAAATCTACCTAGCAAAAAGTGGGTCTAAAACTTTAGCTGTTGCTTGTAGGGTTTAGAGTGTTGGCATGGAGGGAGTCTGGTTTGGATTCTTAACTGCTGTTCTGTTTTCATATAACCCAGGTTATTTTGTCCTAGAAATGCAAAATCCCAGAGTCATCTCACTTAACTGAGATGTTTAATTTAGGATCATATGTGCCCTAGATTCTCAATATAGTCAATGAGATCTGAGCATCTCCAAAGGGTAATTTGACCTCTGCATGAGCTGAATCTTCCCTGAGGGTAACTTTTCTTTGTCTGTGTGGCTGTGAGAAGTGTTTATAGGTAGTCTCACAATTTTCATGCCTAATTTATGTAGTTATGTTTAGGATTGTACCTGCGCAAGCATGTTTTGCTTAGCTTTACTTCTTTAGGCAAAATACCTTGTAGTATTCCGATATACAAAAACTTACATTAGGCCATCTGAAAAGTATTCTAAGAGTCTTTCTGAAGCTAATATTCTAGCTTCAGCTGCTAAGCTCTAAGGCAGAGAAGAGGAGGATAAAGAAAAGCAACAATGGATACTGTTCAGCATGTAAGTCTGGGAAGTGCATGAAGGTTGGATAGGGGGAGAGACACCTTAAATCTTCCAGTTTTGCGGAGATGTGAGACAAGTAACTTGCTGTCTAGTGTTTGAGGTCAGAAGACATTGGAGAGAATGAGGAAGGTGTGGTGTTGGCAGAGCATAAGGGAAGGGATGATTATATAGAGCTGTGCTGAGGAAAAATGCATGAAGAACAGACACACTGTGACAGTTGAATGGGGGGGATTGAGGTATGTTATAAAATGCATTAAAGGTTTAGGAATTATATTCTTAATGTTTACCACATTTAGAGTAAAATCAATTGTGCAACCTCATTTTGAATTCTTTGTGCAACTCCATATTTCCTGTCTCAAGAATATGATGAAAGTTGAAGAGGTACAAAAGAAATCAATGTGATCATGTGGTCAGAGGGATGCGGTAGCTTGTGTGCAAGGGAGGATTCAGTAAACCAGGTCTCTCCAGGAGGGACATGAAGAAAGTGGAAAGATAATGATTATTTATTACTTCTCACTTGACCAAAAAAAAAAAAAATCCAAGTGAAATGATCAGCTAACACATAATAAAATTGAGGAAGCTATTGCTCTACAGGATGTTGGAAATGCCAAAATAAAATGGTTTATTAAAGTGATTACATAGGCTAGTGGAAAAATAGTTCGTAAAGAGCCATTAAAGTTACTGTTTCAGGGCCAGCCTCCAGCTCAGGAAGTTTCTAAACTGCAGGTTTGCCGAGAATTGGCAGGGCATACACTACACTTGTCCTGTGTCCATACCCTTTCCTTAAGCATCTGTTTTGTCTGTTATCAGAAACAGGATACCAGGCTGAATGAGTCTTTGGTATAACCTGCCATGAGTCTTCGTGCCAAGCCACACAATGAAGGTCTGCACTAAGTATCTACACTGTAGACCAGATGCAATTTAGCACTGAGAATTCTGATTTCTTTCATTTACATATATAATTGTATCACATGCAAATATACCAATCTATTGGGCCAAATATAATTATCCTTATGTATAGGTTTCACTGAAGGCTGTTCCACAAGCAACAAATAAGTGAAATACAATGGAACTGCTACTATTTTTTTGAAGTTATTAGTCACATCACTCAGAATATTTTCTGTTCCAGTCTCCATTTGCTGGCCTTCCTTAGATTAGCAGAATTTGCAATTTCCTGCTGAAGTACTGCTGAGAGAGCCAGAAGTAGGTTGTAAGCACATTGGGGTGGTCTGTGCATCTGTAGGTTTATCAGAGTTTACCCCAAGATTTTCATACCTGTGTGACTGTTGCTAACAGTCCAAGAAGTTTTTGTTTAAAGTTAACTTTTGACATTCAGCATGAAAACTGATGTGTAGCTTAAAGTTTGGGTGGTATTTCCTCTGAATGTTACTTGTTGGGGAATATCTGCCCTTCTCATGTATATTTAGTATACATGGGCTAGCAATCCCACTGGTGCCAAGTAAATTAGTCCTGTCAATAATCTCTTCAATTTTTTTTTCTAATGTGAATCCTTTTGGAGAATTGCTCATACAAATCTGAAATAATACAAGTGTATACAAGTGTATTAAATGCATTAGTGACAATTTAATGGGTTGTTTACAAGCAAGTGAAATAAAATATGCAGAACTTTACACTTCTGTTAAGGGGAATGGGGATTCCTAAGTCTTGAAAACACAAGAAATGAAAGAAAAATATTTTATTTTCTTTCAAAGTAACAGTTTTCTCTCCTGACTTTTTGGGCAGTGTGTCCCTCAGGAGTCTGGAAAGCATGAGAATCCTTCAGGAATCAAAGTAATATTCCATCATTGTTTTGCATAAGTGAATTCCATATTGAGCTGAAAGACCCATAATGCCCAGCTTCCTGATGTTAGGCCCGAAAGCTCTAAAAGCTATAAATATAGTACCATTTGCAGAATAGGGCAATCCTAGACTTTAACACCATGGAAACCCAAGACTTTGCAGCATCCAGGGAGGTAGCCTGGCAGGAAATCAGGCACTCTTCCACTGTGTGTGCTTGTTGTTCAGTAGGGCTGTCTTGAAATAGAAGTTTCCATGGCATACTCTTATTTCAACAAATTGGCACTTCCCAACAAAAACATGTTCTGTTAGAATTCCCCAGCCATCTCTGATTCATACATCAAAGATGGGTAAAATGTTTCCTCATTCTGGGGTTATTACCATTTCACTCTCTTCTCCTTTTCCTTCCATTTCCTTTTCTTTTTAACTTATTTCCTCTGAAAGTAGATGCTCTGAACTAATGCTACAGGAAGGTACTGGCTCTGGTGTATTTTGTGTGCTGCTTTGATCTGTTTTGTTACAGTAGAAATTGCAGTGATTGAAGAAATTCAGCTTTTAAAAGGTATCTCAGATGATGACCAAGAATAATTACTTGTTACATGCAGTTTCATGAGTGACTACAGTAGCTCCCTGTATTTGTGTTTCTCTCTTAGTCTTTTAACTCTGCTAACGTGGGGACAGCCACTTGTACAAGCCCACTTTGCTGGAGCAAGACTGTACTTTAAGTGTGGAAATTGGGACTTTCTGCATTTTTTGTTTTGCTTTAGGGTGTGCATTGCCCTTCCCCCATCACCTCTGGAAGTCTGGGTGGGTCTTGTCTAGGTATTATTTAATACCCACATTTAGATTTGCTTTTGAAAAGCCTTGGAAGGCTGCCAAGCCACAGCAAGCACTTCTTCTCTGCAATCATTTCTGAATGTGGAGGGAGACCTTACAGAGTTTTTAAAGCTGCCGAGTGTCAGAAAAAAATGGGGGTATATGGAATGTTTGTATAATGCTACATATAGGGTGATATGTGAAAAAACAAGATATGAAAAAAGCCCAAACGCTCTCTTCATTTTTTCCTATTTTAGAGATAGGTGCTGTGAAAGACAGAGAGAGCAACTTCTGCCCAGAAGATGGATGTGGGTTACAACTCTGAGAAGGTAATTTGCAGGGGACAGAGAAGATGAGGTTTGATCAAATGCCAAATTAATTTATTGCAAATTAGCTTGTGTAAATAGACATTATCAGAGACCTCCTAGTGTTTCATCAAAAGGGGAGTATCAGTCATGTTTTATAGATGGAAAACCAGAAAGATTAAGTGACTTTTCTGTGGTGTAAGAACAGAGCGCTGACAGAGCTAAGAGAAGAACTGAAGCTTCTGGAATCCCACTTCTTTTTACTCTGTAGGACCATGTTTTCTCAATTACAGGGGTGAAAACACTAAGAAAACCAAGCCTGGGGTGCTCTTTGACTCCAACCTCATTGCATGCTATTTCTTCAACGGAACTACTTCAAGGATTAGAGCAAAAGAATGTGCTTCTAAAAGCCATTTTGGTGAAATTCCAAAACTAGCAGCAGCAAGCAGCCCTTTCTCACTTTCTCGCTTGATAACAAGCCTCACCAGTTGACAGTTTATTTTCTTTCCAACAATCAAGTCTTGACTGAAAGAGCACTTGATTCTTGAGTAGGCAATAACAAGCGTAGGCATGGAGTTGTTGCCACTTGTACTTTCATTTCAACAGAAAAGTAGAATACCAGATTTGTTGAAAATGAATTGAAATGTTTTCCTTAGCCTTCTTCTCCATATACATCTAATTTCTGTTTAGTTTTCTTAACTGGCATTCACAGTAGTTGATGAAGATTCCCACTTAGGTTTTATCTTTTGGCTTTTCACTTTAGGCTTATATAACAAAGTAAAAGACTTCTTTTTCTTTCCAGCTTTTCTCATGAAGTGAAAGTCTTGACTTTCTCTCCTGCTATGAAGGTGGATGAACAGAGAAGATGAATCTGAAATGAAAGTGTTAAATATAATAGTGAAGCTCATATAACCTCACTGTATGCAGCAGACTCAAATGAAGAGGGAGGTCAGTGATCCCCACATAAAACCATGCCCTCAGAAAATCTGGTTAAATGAGGGAATTCATTGCCTTGGTTGTGTTTGTAGTATCTAGAGGGTAGAAAATACATCAGTTACAGACTTAAGTATCTGCTTGGAAGATAAAATAAGACTTCTGTGGGGTATCTGTCTATTCTTATTTCCTGTGGTCTTTATCCATTCCCAAAGCTAAACTGGAAACAAGACAAATACGTAGGTGTACGCTTGCAAGTTTGGAGTTCTGGGGACAGGATTGTTGCCGGTTTTTACAGAGCCTGGGGCAGCGGAATATTGGCTTTGGATCCTGAGTGGTTACTGTACACAAGTGATTTGTGCATAAAAGAATAGGATTATGGAATTACTATTAAATGTTTCCAGGGAATGTCATGCCCAGAATGATGTCTGGTATACTCCCATTCACTGAAGTAAGATACAGTTCTTGGCAGCTACATCACAAAGCTTCCTTATTTAAAACTACCTTCATAGGTTAATTATTTTCTAAGTATTTTGAGGAAACTTCATTCTGGATTAGTTTACCATAGCTCCATTAATTTCTCAATAAGTTTATTTGCATCAGTGGTTGCTACTATCCCAGACGCCATAATTTCCATACTGTTTGGACAGAAAACAAATACCATCCTGCATCAGAATAAAGCTCTTTTTTTTTTTCAATTCCTTTCTGCTCTCCTGTATAACAGGTGGTAATATAACAAAGTGATCTGCTATTCCCGCATCTTCCTTGAATTCTGCTTCTAAAAGTTTTCTTTGAATCATATTTTCTAGCATCTTTTGGAGTTTTGTGCTAAAAATCATTCTCTTCAGCATTACAGAGACATTGACTGGGAAACTCTTTATCAGTGCTTTGAATCAAAAGTAGGTTTGTTGGGGTTTTGTTTTCTAGAATCCATTTTAGTCTCCTATGCTGCTAGTTCTCCGTGTGAAAGAATCTATTTAACTGCCTGCTTTTTGGATAGCTTTTAATGTTGTTTTTAGATTTATACAAGGAGTATTTTGCCGACGAGCCTCTTCATCTTCACCACTAGAATGATTTTTAATGGACATTCAGTAGTTTCATGGTAAGTATTTTCTTTCAGCTTTATTCTCCCTAGGGAGGAATACACCGAATGGTTGGAAATGTCAGTAGCTGCATTAGCCGAAGGGTTTAGCTGCTGCCACCTCCTAGATAAATCTTGCCCTTTTTCATTTCTGTGTTTCTTACTGTTTCCCTCAAAGTAAGAGCCAAAGAAACTTCCTGTCTGGCATAATATTAGGAACTAAATTAGCAGCTATTATAGATAGGCATTTTGCTGTTGATTTCAGGGTGAAATCCATTAAAACTGGCAGAAAAATTGGCTCAATTTCCATAGAGTCAACAAAATCAAATAGAAATACTAAGCTAAGTAACAGGAAGGAATGTGTGCAGCTGCGTGAAGCGCAGTCCAGCTCAGCCATTGGAAAGCATAATGAGGATGTAGGCTGCCCATCAGCAAAGGTGCATATGGCATGGGCACTGCCACTCATCTTGTTTATTACTTGACATGCAGATGAGGTTTAACATGAGAGTAAATTAGCCAGGATACTCATCCTTTCCTCCAGAGCGTCTTATAGTGGGCCTTGATGGATTGGGTGTACCTTTTGTATTATTCAGTCAGGCAGTTCCTATCTTGCCCTCATAAACTGATAAAGTTTGGCATTGCTGCTGCTGCTTAGCCATGTGTGTTGTCCGAAAATGCATGGAGCCAAGTCTTCTCCTAGGCACAAGCATTGCTGATATTAATTCTTATACTTGTCTTCATTCATATGCAAATTGTGGTGATTAAAAATAACAGCTGGGTAGTTGAAGAAATTCTCTGTGAAGTAGAACACACCTTCCAGCATATTTTGCTTGTTAGCAAGACTTCTCAGGAAAAGTCTATGACCTTGAATAAGCTTGCTTTTATCATATGTGTGTGTTCAATAAATTCATAATTCTAGTTGAAACCTTTATCATGTTACTCAGATATATCACAGGTTGTTCCTTAGGATATAGACCTGGATCTGTCCTTCATCCAAGTTTCTCAAAGAAAGAAGAGATTGTACTTTACAGTGCTTGACTTACATTAAACATACGTGGCTGCTTAATTAGAACTGAGATCTTGTGTTCAAAGTTCTTGATATTTAATACTGGAGTCAGCATATCCCACAGCTGTGCAGTTATTTCCAGTGCCAGAAATCATTTTTTTAGGAAAGAGATTGTATGTCTTGAGTCGTCAGCATGGATTAATCCCCAGAAATGTAACTTAGTGTAATGGATTATCAAACTTTATGGGTACTTTCAGAATGGGTACTTTTATGGCTTCCTGGTAAAACTGTAATTTGAAATTTTATTTTTTGAACTGCTAAAACACAGTGGACACCTAATTGCCAGGGTGCATATGTTGTTAATGAGAATGCATTATATGCTGTTTTGACTGAGTCAAGTATTCAGTCTCACGAGTTTCTTCTGGTTAGAAGGAGAATTTGATGTTGGAGACAAATGTCTTACGTGTAATCCTGTTTATTTAAAGAGATGTGCCAAGTACCTTTTCCTTGAGCATAGGAGGATCAAACAACAGGAGATTGTTTTCAGCTGGTACTCAGACTCAAAATCTCTGTCTAGGATTTTCACAGCGCTGCATCCCACATTTTCTCAGCCTGCATCTGGATTTTCTTTCTAAAATTCTGCCTGTCTGGAGTGTTTCTGTTGCCCTTTTTCTCATACCCACACACCAGTGAAATAATTTTTGCATAATTTAAATTCCTGACCATTCTTTCATGTTCATGTTTTGGCCTGTGACAAGCCGTGTGTTAGGATCAAGGCTCTTTTGTTGTTTGTTTAAATTTAAAAATATATCTGAAGGAGTTTGAGTTTTGTGTTTTAAAAGAAGGACAATGGTTACAATAATATCTCCAGTAGCCTATTCTGTACTGTTATTCCTTTTCTTTAATAGTGATAAAAGTTGTTTGATAGATGTGGACAAGCCCTAAGGAAACAGCTTTCTTGTACAGCAAAGTTCTAGAAGTGGGATAGTCCCCATACCCACGGCTTTTGTGAGTGCAAGGAAGATTGCAATGGGAATTGTTTGGTGATTTTTGAGTTTAGTGTCTGTCTTCATCATTGTCTAAGAGTGAGTGTTTCTTAGCCTTCAGAAAACATTTCACTATTCGTCCCATCAGAGTGTGAAATCATAAGCACAAAGGGGGAGGCAATGACTTTAGGTAGAGGTCCAGAAGTACTTATAGCCCCAGAAATGTCCCTTGCACTCCTTCAGCCTTGCGTAGGGGAATAGTAATTGATTGCTGATTGGTACCAGCAAGTGTGTTTAGGCTTTAAGGAGAGATGGGAAGCTGGGGCTTCCTCTCTTCCTCCTGAATCAGGGAGTAACTGGGTTAGGTGTTACTCTGAGGAAGGGATGTCTTGGCCTCAGATTGGGTGTAAATCCAAGTAATTTACTGTATTCATCCAGATACAGCTTCTACAAATTGTCTATGTTAATTTTCCTTTTGTTAGTAATATTGTTGTTAAATAGTATTCCTCTGGTTTATACTATCTGTAAATATGTCTTGTCAATCTACTGCTGCAGATAGACATTTGCAAGCTGCACATGAAGCAGCTCTGTGGATGAGAGAAAGATGTATGCACCACAAAGAAAATCTACGGCTAGGGTTTTCTGCCAGGGCATTACAGAAAAACAGAAATTAAGTATAAATTGTCTTGAATGCTCATTTCAGGGATTAATTTCTTAAACTTTCACTTTTCAGCACTCAGGTTACAAAATAAACGAGATTGAATTTTAAAAGGGAGATGATAATGATAGCAATAATAATAACATTTTGTGTCTAGATACTAACTCGTTCTGGTTGTACTTGTTTATTTACAAATCCCAAGCATATTTTAACATACTTTGTCCAAGCAGCACAGTGCTCTTCTATCATGTTCTTTCCACAGACCGTCTTTCCTTATCTAAATGTCCCCAGAATCTTTCATCACTCTATGGGAAACTGTCAAATGGTTATGTAAATCCAGCAGTCAGGACAAGTTCCTTCAGTGGCATTCATGACTCTGAAGACAGGATCCTATCTTCCTTAGAGCAACCCCTGGGCAAACTAAAAGGCCACCCATTTGCAGCACCAGAATTGAAGTTTCAAATTGCTTTTCCTTGGCACTCTTCAGTGGAAATAGACAAAAGTGATACAGGGCTGAATTTGCTGCTTCCATACATACTTATCCATAACTTATTCTTGGGATATCAGGTTTGCAATAACCTGAAGCCATTAGGAATGGTTCATGAACATTCAGGCATGCATACATAATTCATGTTATCTGAATACATTTATGTGCATGCTTGTAAAATGGAAGCAGGTTGCAACTTATTAGTGGAATAAATGGAACTGCAGCTTTATAGCATGTGTTTCACATTTCTAAGTTAAAGCTAGATCATTAAAATAGGAAATGGCTGATAATTACAATAGATATTCCTACAATGTTTCTACTCTCCTGCTTGTATACAACCTTCCTTTCTCTTTAAAATCATATATTCTATTTCAGATTGTTCACTATATGCTATGAACATTTCAGATCTATGGTAACTAATGTTTAAATGAAGGCTTGAGGTAAAATATCAAGTTTTACCTAAATTAAATTATTTTTAACAGAGATTCAATGAAAGAATTGAATCCACTTCCAAAAGGCTGTTGTTATTAGCTAAATTCCTCCTACATTATTAGACAGTTTTACAAGTGCTATGTTATAGGAGTCCAGAGGCAGAAAAAACGGAAAAAAACCCATCACTTTCTGATACTGTGCTGAGTAAGAAAAAAAAGGGGGAAACAGGTGGGGGGGGGGGGGCCTAAGAAATATCAATATTTTACAATCTAAATCCTAATAACTCCCAACCATGCTTTTTGATCTACATGAAATGATGGACCAGATCATGTGCAACATCATTAGACTCCTAGGGCTGTTTGGTTTTGGGAAGTACAATATGTGTCTTGGCACTACAAAGGAACGCACAGAGGCTTTCTTAATGTTTTTTTTTTTTTTCACAGTGTTTAAAAAAATCTTGCAGTTACATTTCTGAGCTTCACTGCATCAAAATTAATTTTCCTCTACTCAAGAATTAATGCAGATCTCAGGGTTTTAATATTTAGCAGGCTAATAAGCAGGTGCGCAAGTTTGAATCTTACAGCTAGTACAGGAAAAGGTGCACTGTGAAACTGAATATTCGTAAAGGCCTTAGAGTCTGAGTGTCTTGTATGCCCACGATTTAAAATCTAATCAGTTTTAACTTTGTTTAATTTAAAAAAATTCAATCTACAATAACCATTTCTGCTTAAATTTGGATTAGGTGGATTGAGAACATAAAAATTTCCTTATTTGTAATTTTAAAAGTTCATTATCATCATCATCAGTTTGGTACTACTTTATTTTTGTGATTAAAGACCACATGGAGGAATGCAGTTGCAAAGCCACGGTTTTTGCACAGAGGGAGTTAACTGAAGTTAGAGTCATTGGAATAACTTCTATTGATTCTATGGTGTATTCCTTTATTGCTTTGCCTCAAAGTGAACCAATTCTAAAACTTAAACCTGTAAACGTCGATATGGGGTACAAAAATTTCTGCTCTTCTAATGTTCAAGTAATCTTATTTACAGGACTTGATTCATGAGGTTTCTTATACCTGTCCTCCCTATTTTAAGTGAGTCGAAATGCCAATTGACAATAAGCAGGAAAACCTGTGGAGTTTTTAAGACTCACAAACTCAGAACGAGTCTTTGCTTCTCCTTCTGTCAAATTACATCTTTCCTGTTTCTCTTTACAGTGATAATTTTAGCTAACAGTCTCTTCCTTACTCAGTCCAACTTTATCAAAGTTGGCACCCAAAACTCCATAGCACATGGCTTGCCCACAGAGAATTGTTCTATAACATCCTGTTGTAGTGGGTTTTTTTTGTGTTTTGTTTTGGTCTTTATTTTTTTGTTTAGTGTGTATGAAAGCAGCTGCCTGGATGCTACCTGGACATGGTGGACAGAAGTCAGGAACATTCATAGAAACGTTAAACTTGGAAGGTTGGCTCTGGCATACAGTGTAACTACTAATCATTGTAATAATCAACCCCAGTTTTTGTCAGATTGGTTAGTAACAATCCAGGATTGCAGGGCATGATTCCAACGTCTAGGTCACGCTACCCAGAATGGTTAGAACTTTAATTCCCTTGCCTTAATCCTTTTGATGTATGTCATAAAAGTGTAGCCTGTAGCTGTCAAATTAAATATGCACTGCAAGCATAGTCGGTTTAAGTTCAGGTCTTAGCTCCATGGATTCCAGTTCAATTTATTCTTATATCTCATCTTTCCCATAGAGGGTCTAAAAATGCTCAACAGTCAGAGACGGAATAATGAGATAATGCTTTACAGAACTGTGTAAAGTAACTTGCATATAGATAGCAAGCAAGGCAGAGGCTGGACTTGAGTGAGAGAAGACAGCTGTGAATTAAAAGACGTAGTAGTATAAATACACAGCAATTCTGGTGAATGTTTTGAAGGGTGTATAGAAACGTTTTCTGTTAATGTTAACTTTTAGTAAGAGTTAACAGTAGAAGAATAAAACTTTATGCTAAATAATATTTTGCTTTACAGGAATTTGTATTATTGGGATTGAACAGCATGTATCTAAATTTGTTAAACATGGGAGAAATAATTTAAGGATAGAAAGGTATGAATCTTATGATAGCATCTGCCTGGTGTGACACTTTCTACTGAGGGTCTTTGAAGGGATAGAACAATCAAACTGTATAAAGGAAATTAAACAAGAAAGAAAACTTTAAGGATCATTTTAGGTAAAATTAATCCTGGTCTGAGTAAGTGTCAGAATGACAAAGTGACTGTGTGGAAATAGTGGTAAACTTTCTGGCAGGAAGCAGGGATGGGGGAAAAGTGGAATGAAAATATGGGAGACTGCTGAGATGACAAGGTGTCTTGAATTGAGTGCTTACTCCCGGATTTGTTTGCATGTCTTTCGTCCAGGACATGGGGCTTTTCCCATTTTTCCCAACCTACATCCAGCACTGCAAGAGTAGAGTTCCCCATCATGGGGTTTTATCCTGGTTTTATTCTGTTAAAATGCAGTCTTTCCTGGTAAGGTCTGGGTCTTGTAATCTTTCATGAAGTAATAAAACTGAGTTCTTATTTGAAGAGAGTAGTAGCAGAATCAGGGATAACATTCTGTCTTTGAAGTGCTCTATAGTAAAAGACAATATAGCATAGCTTCTCTTCCCCCACATTCCTGAACTATCTTAGTTGCATGCAAACAGCCTATAATGTAGACCTGATTTGAGTTGAGGACTAAAAATCAGTTTGCATTAATTGCATAAAATGGATGGACCATCTGAAACAAGCATGAAAGTTCAGGAAAAAAATGTAGTTGATGGTACAGAGTCTTAAGCAGTGAAGAATGGACAAGATATAAATCCTGAAAGAAGCTTCAAAAGCTTTAAATACAGTTTGCCCTTAGAACAGCATCAAAGGCTTATTGTTGGAAAGGCTTAAGAAGGACAGACTAAATAATCATTGCTGATATGAAGATGACTTAGAAGTCCAGTATCACACAATAGTGATGATGATAATACTAGTAATAATAATAGAAGTGGCTCAAAGCTGGGTTGGGGGATAATTTGGGAATAGAATATCACCTCCACTGAATGTTCAGAGAAATGAAATGGTGATTATCTAGCCCAGAAGAGCATGTTGTGAAGAGAAAAAAACAAGTAAAGAAAATGGGGAAAGAAATTAGGGATGGAGAAAATGGGATGAGGAGAATGGTGAAATGGAGAGGAGATCTGCAATAGCAGATGGAATGGAAAAGGAATATGATAAAAATTGATATAATTTTATCTCCACTTCATGTTTTACAGTCAAAGTTGTGCTCATTCTAGAAGGAAAAAACTTAAGTCTTCCCTATCCAAGTGCTTTTAGAAGTAGACCAAGACTTTCAACGAGATACAGTCCATCTATTATAAGCAATTTTAACAGTTCAGTACTTAAAAAGCAGAGAGAATAATATGCTATTTCTTCAAAAATTGATGATAAATTTTAGGATTCTGCCTATGTATAGTTATGTTAAGGGAGTGCACATTTTTGCTTGTGTGGAAAGCAGGTTGTCTCATTTCTGTTTTCTCTGTTTCTATCAGTGGAAAAAATGAGGGCCCATCATAGGATTGTTTATGGATCTACACGAAGTTGCACACCAAAATTTGACAAGCCTTACAGTAATGCTGTCAAACTGTTGTATGACATCAGGCATGCTCTGTTGGTGGCTCTCATGCTGACTTCTATTCGCTATAGGTAGGTTGCAGTCTGAGGTGTTTCTGTTGCTTGTGCTTCATGAGATTGGGTCAATAACTGATTTTAGATAAAAAGTAGATGTCAAATAATATATTATCATGTGGTTCATGGTCAGAAGTACTTGAGGAAAAAAGGCATGGCAAAAAAGATGAATTTATCACAGTGGGTGAATATCCAAGGTATCAGAAAAACCAAATGGGTATCTGTTAAGGAGGAGTTGAGTCCTGCTGCAGAAATTGTCAACTGGTTGGTTGGTCTCTGCTGGTCCTCACTCAGATTGTGAAAAGACTTGGGTTTAGAAGGTAACCTCACTGATTTGCAGACAGGAGCATCTGTGTAGAGCTTTCTGCAAATTTTTGCTATACATGTTAGTATGCAATAGCATATACATATTAGCATGTAGCAATGAATTGCCACAGAAGTTGTTTTATTCATAAATTACCTTTTATATAAATGAGCTGGCTCAAAATCTTAGACAATTGTGTGTTGTTTTTTTTTTCCAGTGATGAATTTGTCAGAGGACTATAAAATAACTAGTTATTAAATATTGTAATATATTATTTACTAATAAAATTCAAACTGTTTAACATCTTTACACTAAAAAAACCACAATGACCCTTAACATAAGTCCTGACATAAATTATTATTGTTTACACAGACCTCCCAGCAGTCTACTAAATGCCGCTGCCAATCAGAGTATTATAGCTATGTTGCTTGAGACACTTTTACATACAGTAATGGGCTGTAACACAGATTATCAATGTAACAGTGAATAAATAAGTCCTGCTTCCTTCTTCTTCTCAGGATGCCAGTTATGTTAAAAAAGCAGAAAATATTTGAAATAGTATCCTCTTGGATTGCCTGGGCAATCTTGCCTCTTCCCTCTTCCTTCAATAACTTTGCCATATTTGGTGTAAAATTGTAGGGTGCTGAGAAAGGTTTAGGATTTAAAAGATTTCATCACCTTTAAATGACATTAAATTATTGAGTTTAGCTGAACACATGCACTTTCTGCTCTGTGGGGTAGTTAATAAAATATGAACTTAGCACACAGTCTAATATTGATTTCTCTGGGAAGACTGGATTGATATTAGATAATGAAGTTGCACATGGACAGCAAATGACTTAAAAGACCTCCTTAGCTTCTTGATATTCACACTGCACTTTCAGCATGTTTTGAAATTATATATGAACATTTCCTGTCTAACCGGAAGTTCTGCACCTGATACTTATTGGAAAGACTGTCGTCCTTCCCTTGGTGTCTCAGTGAAATGCTTTAGGTCAGTTTTTGCAGTTTAGGGGATTGGTTAGAGCAAGTAGTCATATACTCCCTGATATTCAAGCAAGCAAGCCCTCTATATATGCCTCAAAATAATGAAGTCTTGACTTCATTATCTTCCAGAGAGTTAAGGAATTCTCAGGCCATCATCTGAGGAAAGCAAAACCTGGACTTTCTGTTCATTGCATTGCCAAAATCTGAGCTGTACCTCTACCAAACCATGATCATAAACAAGGAATACCAGAACCTGGATTAATGTTAGGGTTGAGAAAGGGAGGTCAGAAGAGCTGTGCTAAATACCATACTTAGCATAGTGGTAGGTCAGTCCTTCAGTACCCTGTGATACAGAAGTTATCTTAAGCTCTTCTGTATATTAAACCACAGATCTAGTGAAGTGACCAACTATAAAAAGTTTACCTTTGTTAATAATACTATCTCCTTATCAAGATTTGTAAGTATGCTGTATGGAATAAAGGTCTGTTTAGCTGAGAAGGGTGGATTTTCTTCTATTTCTGGAGCCTTGTAGTTTTGCAGTAAGCCTCAGGCAGTATTAGGGTAAAGTGGTTATAATAAAATAAATGGTTTACCAGTGGATAATGAAAGCCTAGCAATAGTTACCAGGGTGGAAATGTAAGCAAGAGGTTGGAGATCTGCTTTGTGGCACGTGGAAAGTCTTAACAGTTAAGACTGGAATGAATGTTGGCGTCAGGGGTAGCAATAGAATTTTGTAAATAGTGGGCTGAATATCTTTCCTCATTAGAGCCTGAACATCTTCATGAAGAAGCTGCCATTGCTCAGTTTGAAACTATGGGCCTGAGAAATAGTTAAAAGAGAATACTTAGCTTGTGCTATATAGTAGTTAGAGTAGATGATGGGAATAATCCCTACTTGCTTCAAAAATATGATTATTAATTTCTCAAAGGGTCCTAAGCTTGAAGAACTCAGGTAATTTTTTTTTTTTTATCTTGTCAGTAGCCATGATTGGAGTCTTCTGAGATCAAATTCTAAAAAAAAAAAAAAAAAAAAAAATTATTTGCAAAATGGCAAATCGAAACACCTAAAAATGAAACAGAACAAAAATCTAAGCTGGCCTTCGTGGTTGGGAAGCCATTCTGAAAAAATAATTTTTCATCCAGAAAATCATTCCAGCGGAACCACAGTTTTTCTTGCTAATGCTCTAGTAGTAACCTCATCTGATGGTTTTTTTTTTAACTGTAGTTGCATTGAGTGTATATTCATCATAAAATCTTCATTCACAAACTAATCTGGGTTTTCCTTGCCCAAACTCAGATGTAGTACACCCTCCAGATTATATGTGTTGGAGCTTTGCTTAGCTTACCTAGAAGAAGCAGGAGACATCTACTTATCTTCAAGTTAGCTAGCACAAAGAAAACTTGATCATCTTTCCTCTAAAATGAATAAAATACACATATGTATATATTTTTTTGATAACTTTGCTAAAGACTCGAGGCTTAAATGACTGTTCATAAAATTTGTTTCTTTATACATAAAGAATGAGGTTTTCAGAACACAACTCTACTGATTAAAAGCTGACATATGGTTTAAATATTGGCAAAATCCTATACATGGCAAATTGGACCATGGTGTATAACTTCTTGAATGCTTAAAAAACTACCTTGTACATTAAGAATAGGAAAGCATTCATTTCTAACTGCATGATTCTATCTTATATGTGGTGTCAGAAGTTTGAACTTTTTCCTATTTTTTTCCTGAAAAATGAGTTATTTACTTACTACATGTTTAAAAAAACCTAGTGTGTCTTTTCAGAGAGTGGGGTGAGGCTTTTTTTTTGAAAATATATATTGATTTTATTTTCTTTTCATAATTAAAAACTAATGTAATTCATGTCATAAGGGATAAGTTAAAGAATCCACTCAGAGAGGTATTCACTTGTAAGGAATAGTCTTGACAAAGCTTTATTTTTGTTAAAGGTTTAATACAGGAAACTTTGAAGCTTTGAAAGTGGTTACATATGCTATGAGGCATGTGCTAGTATTACCCTGATTTGAACAACCTGAACTGCAGGTGTCTCCTGCTTAGGAGGTTCAACCTTTTTGTTATTTGTGCTGCACAAACCATACAATTCCTTGCCTTAATGAAGCATCAAGAGGAAATCTGGGCTTCGACTACCAGAAGGGAAGCTTGAATAGGAAGCTATGATTGCCATTAATATTCTGGAAAAGATACTTCGGGGTCTTTGGCCTTGTGTGATTAAAGGTCTCTCTTTAGTAGCTACTTCACCAGGTAACATCTCTGGCTCTTAATAAAGATGCTGGTGTTTTGGTTAGTACCAACTCCAAGGGAAGAGTGCCACCTACTGAACTACTGATTTTGTTTCCTGTGACATCTGTTTTTGCAAGTTTCTCCCCCAAAATAGCGGACAAATCCTGTCTTGATTACTGTAAGAAACGTGTGAGAATTGAGGCCTTTACATGGCATGGCCATAAATAACGTGGCAAATCTGGATGAGATTCCTGCTGCAATGCACTTGCTAACAGATTTTTGGTTCTGTTTTTGTTGTTTTGGTTCTTTGTGGGTATTGAAACTTATTTTAACACAGTAATTATAAGAGACTGCAATGAAAGTGAAGTGCCCATGAATCATTACTTTTATCTGGCCCTGAGATGAACTCTTCACTGCTATAAGTGCTAAAATATACTGCTAACAATTTATTTGGAAATAAGCTAATAATTTATGTGATATTTCAGTCTTTGTCTCACAAAAAATTGGAAATGTCTTTTAAACAGAATTAAACCAATCACACTCCTCATGCTTCCCACTAGATGCTCAAATGCATTTCATCAAAGTCTCTCATGCAAGAAAATTTCAATTATCCTTCCATAAATACGGATGAAATCGTTGATGGGATAAATGCATACTTTATTCTGATCATTTCAGCATGACTAAAATTGCAGATCTCTTTATGGTTTTTCTTTCTAAAATCTTTCTTTTGGCAAAGCAGAGGGAAAAATTCCGTCTTTCAACATGCACATGTTCATTTCCAAAGGAAAACAGGACAATTTCAGTTTTATACAAAACCTGATTCTGACAGAATGAGTATTTTGGATGTCTTTCAGAGAGAACTCCAAACTTATGCTCAAAGTTGGTAATTTGGCTTCTCGTGGATCACTTCCATTAGAGGATGATTATAGTAACTTCATGGAACCAACCCAAGTAACTCCAGAATATAAGGCTTTGTTTTATATGGCTCTGCTAAAAAAAGAGATCCTGAGATTAAAATAGGAGCAATGAGGGTCTTTCTGGTTGGAAAAAATACCTGAGAATTTTTAAAAGTATTTGCTTAGATTTAAATCACAGTCCTTTTTGTGACCTTGTGTAAACAAACTTGTGCATCTGACAACTTGAGGTCCTTCCTTTATGTAGCTGCCGGACCACTTATGATAATGTATGTCACACTTCAGCAAAATCTTCTGCAGACACTCCCTCAAAATTTGGCAGCAGACAAGGTAATAGGCATGACAGAAGGGTGGGGGAAAAGCATACAGGAAAAAAAACAATTGTAGCAGCAGCAAATCTATTTTACACTGTCAGGCTTTAACTGTCAATCTGCAAAGTAGGCAATGCTGGTCTATGTATGAGAGAAAATTATCTCCAAGCAAAATCAGCAAGATCTTGAGTCACAATTTAGTTATCTCTATAGCATAACAATACTGGGAACTCTCGCCCAGAAAATTCTTGCTACTTCAGTAGTTATATGTCCCTTTTTATTGTGCAGTGTATTTAAGAGCCATCACAGTTTGGAGTTGGTGTGCTTGAAGTAGAACTAAATGTTATTCTAAGTGGCAGTGGGTCTAGATACTCCAAACATTGGGCAAAGCAGGCTATGACTCAGTCATTACAGAATCTGCCCGTATTTCTTCACTTTATTATTGAACTCATTTGAAGGAATTATCTCATGGATTCAATCTTTTTCCCAGGCAAACAGAGCCACTGCTGTAGCTTGTACTATGAGGAGGGTGCAGAGGAGACCATGATGCAAGTTAGCCCAAATGTTCACCCTGATCTTGGGAGTCCTCTGTAAACAGGGGTTTAAGTTCTAATCTAGCCCCGGTTTTAGCTTAACTACATCAGCACTGCTTCAAGCACCCTGAACTGGTTATTTTACTTTGGGAAAAGAGCAGCTGACATAACCATTTTAATTTTGTGATGAAGCAGAAAATTCAGTAGAATCAAGCTGTTATAATGTGCTTTTTATGCCTTTTTCTTTGCCCTCCCCCATAATTTCCATTCTTGGGTTCTCTTCAGGTGAGTTCTCCCACTCATGAAAGCTGACAGGTTTCAAAAGATGCTCAAATAGCTGGTTCTGATAATGCAGTTACCTTGTCTGGCAGTATTTGGCTCAAAATACACCGAATCTTATCCCTATCTTCCATAGGGATCAAGGACTCAGTTCTAGGAAACATTAAGGCATCCAAACACTTGTTATTAAAGTGAGATTACTCGTGGGCATAATGTGTTTACTACCTGTCTGATTCATGTTTCAATAGGAGGCTTTTTGTGATACACAGGAAATTAACAAAAGGCTTGACTCTACCACTTGTTAGATGAAGTTTGCTAGTAATGCTGTTATCCCCAGACAGTCTGTAGTTAGGAGATGATTCTATTTATAGAAGAAACTCAGTGATTATGGGGTAAAAACTTTATGCACACTTTCTTTGCTTTATTTCCTGGTATTGTTTATTTGGAGATTTCTCTTTTCTGATTATCATAAATATGTAGGTTGCTAGAGGTGCTTTTATATGTCATGCTTCCTGCTCTGTGCAAGAACAAACTGCTGCATTATTCTTTTTGTAGCAAATTGTTGCTGAGTAAAGATGGTGCAGAGCATAGAATTTCATGTGTTTTCTTTGTTTCTTTGCAGAAAAATGAAGTGACAGGTGCTTAGCCTCATTTTTCATGCTAGCTTTGCCATGCCATTTTCACCAATAATGAAGGCAGCTGCCAGAGCTTGAGGAAATCAGGCGAAAAATTCAGCTGGCAGGTAGACCCAGTCACTTTAAGAAATGTAATCTTATGTTAGCAGATGGTAATTAAAAGGCAGAAGAAATAAAATTTTGTCTCAGTTTTCTGCACTGTTACATCAATTAAATCTGCAACAGAAATGCAGGCAGAAAAGATAATTTATTTTCATGTGGCTACACAGTGTGATTGTATGCAAATCTAATGATTTATTCTGCAAAGCCAATTGCAATTTTTTAAACCTAAGTAGAATAACTGATCATTTCAGAGAGTGTGTGTACACAGTAAATCTTCAGTCTTCAATATGCCTAATGCAATGAAAAGCATCTCCTCATTTTCTATTCATTGCCAAACCTCAAATGGGGTTCTGCTGTCTATGCACTTCCAGCTTTAAGTAACACCAATTTTAATCCTAACAGTTCAGTAAATCTTAGCGTGGAGAACTAATCTAGCTCAGGCCCCAGCAGGGGTGCATCTTGTTAAAAAGGAATATCCAGAACGCCCAAGATAGATTTGACCTGATAAGAGTTGTGGTGATCTTGCAGGAAAATGATTCAACTCTTGACAAGATTCCTAAGAATCCCCTGTTGTGCTTCCTACTTGTAGATGTCTAACTCTGAGGACAGAGCCGTATCATTCCTCCTATGTTACTTCTTATGGATGCTAGGATCGTGATCAACATGTGCAAATCAACTGAAGTGTGAAATAATGACATAACTAAGACTAATATGGCAGTGGTGAAGCTGAACTGCTCATGTAGCTACGTCAGTGTTTCTCTAGCTAGCTTGGATTTGCAGGGGTTTTATGAGTTATGCATAAATCTTCGCCTAATTTTATAAAAATTTACCCAATTTTGAATGCTACCATATATTCAGACTTGAATTTTTTTTAATAAATGCAGTTAATAATTTTTAAAATATGTGGGATTGTTTATTTTTAAATTGATTGAATGAGTAGATTCTTATTTTTGTATTTCTGTAACTCCAAGCCAGAAGTGGTTTCAGCATTACAGAGCAGTCCGTCTTACTTCTCTTGCATGAAGACTGCATTAAAGACAAACACCTAAGATGTGTTGCTTTAAAATGCAGTTCCCAGTTCATCTGTCCCGTTGACTGATTGCTGATGATTCTGAGCATAATGGAAATTTTATCGCTGTAGCTCCCATTCTAGTGAGACTGGTACAGCAGGCAATGTTTTTTAAAATAGGCTTTCTTAAGTGTTCCGTTGAGCAGAAATGCAAACACACTCCTTAAAGCTACAGTGATGAAAAGCACCACTTGAGATCTACTGGTTAACTCTAGTTGAGTCTGGTGACATTCCTGCTTGTGTAAATATATAAAAATAGATTATTGTATAAAGATGTGGGATTTTTTTTAAGTTCTTGCAAGTAATAATGAATATTAGTTTTGAATCTGAGTTCACATTTATTTCATATTTGCCTATGGAATATCTCCAAACTTGCGCACTCAAGAAAATATGTAGTATTTCAGTGAAAGATTTCACTTGATCAGCTTTACTTGAGAGAGAAAAAGGGGGTGGGGGGTTGGGGTGGCATCTAATTTGAGAGATAACCATACTTCTCTTTTGCCAGGCAGATTTTCATGAGTAGGATCACCAGACATAAGAAGTGGACGGGTGCCAGACTCTTTGTTAATGTTGCATAGTCTGAGAAACCTGCAGGAGCAGGATAGCACAGAAAGCAAGTGTGAGGTCACAGCTTCTGATCCACATTAGGCTGGCGGATGCTGAAAGTGCTTTTATCTCCTAGCATGGTCTCTGAGATTCAATTAGGCTCTGTTTTTTTGTTTCAGGTGACAAAATCTGCCTCCTGGTCACTGGTGATGGGCACTGACATCCACACACACACAGCCTGTGAGGCCGTGGCAAAAGAGAGGCAGAGACTGCAGTTCTGTTATCCCTCTGCAGAGCTAAACTGGCATAGTGAGCAAGGAGTGAACTTCAGCTTCTCTGGGGCCCAGTGTTGGCTTTTGTTGCCACATCAGGTAACAAATCACTTAGTACATCATTGAAGGAGTTGCTCATGTAAGCAAGCAGAAAGCGGAACAATGGAGTTTGACTGGTAGAGAAGCTCATGGTGTCTGGGCAGCAGCATCTTGCTGAGCCAGTGACTGTGGATGTCCTCTACAATTCTCAACATGTTTCCTTTGCTTTTGCCACCTTTCTGACCCACAGTGAGCTTGGTACCCCATTCCCTGAGCGCTTGTTCTCCCAAGATTACTACTATGGCCATGGTGTGTGGTACTCTGAAACATGTTTTTGTATCCATACAGCTGCAAATACATTTCTCCCTAGGACTTTGCCCAGTTCTGATCCTTGGACTTAGCTGAAAGTTTACAGCATTTACCCAATCCCCCCAAATATCAGCTTTTAATTCCTAGTTTTTCCCATGATTGCCTCACAACATTATTGAGTCTTAAACATTTTTGTGTAACAAAGATTTACAAAGGAGCAAATAAATAGAGGCACTAGTGAGGTAAAAGTGTGAAAAATATTCTCTGCCTGATCTTTGTTAAATTGGGGGGCACTCAATAATGTTGTTTAGTATTTCTTCTTTTTTCAGCAGCCTTATCATTGTACTTTGGCATTGAGTAAGGCAGTCCACCACTGTTAAGACTTTGCCTTTCTCTAGAGACTGGCATTTAATCTCTAAATTGTTCAGCCACAGGTTTTAGATCTGGAAGTTGTGTTTGTACTTGGCTTTGCCACACACAGCAAGTCTGTAGCAGACTACGAATTCCTGGGGTAGCTGGAGATGTTCATTATTGTCTGAGAAGCTGATGCTGCTGCTTTTGAAATTTATCTGTGTTCCCTGAGAAAGGATCTTTTTATATACTCAGAAGGATAAAAACCTTTCAGCTAAGGCCTTCCAAAAATGAATGCTGTAGTCCTCCTGCTGGGACTTTGTGTTGGAGGAGGAAACAGATGCTTCATTTGGTTTCTTCTCTCACACAGAAATCAATGAAGGTAATAGAAGTCAAAATATAGAAAATGTGTGAAGCAAACTCAATGCACTGTATGCTGGACAGTCTTTAAAATATTTAAATGCCAACAGCAATTTTGTGGCCTCTAGTCTTAAAATACCTTATTTGGGACACTCTGAGGGGGGCAGTAGTCTTAAAACGTTTTCTTAACAAACTGGGGTTTCAGGGTGTGTCACATCCTTCACAGAAATCACTGATAAATAAATACTGGCTTCAATATTTAAGCCCTGTCCCTTTTGAATCTCCTACATGGTGTCCTGCTCTGTTTTCAGCGTCAACAGAAATGTTGGGAGTGGTTTGAAAACTGACGGGATGCTGGGACTAGGAAATGCTCTGGTCTGAAAATACATTCGGAGGGGTTATGTAGGCTCTTCAAGAGGGAGGTGAAGGGGAGAGTAAGAAAACAGCTTGGATTCAGTTTGACATGTTCTTTTATAATACTTGCCCTTGGTCAACTCGTGCAGCAATTGTAATTTCTCATCACAATGTCAAGTACATAAAGAAATGTGACAGCCTTCCCTGCTAACACAGGCTGCCTGATAGAAATTATCATTCATTATCACTCTTATTATAACTAACCAACCCCAAGTCTGATCCCACTCCAGTCTCACTGAAATGGCAAAATCCCATTCACATCAACAGTATAAGCTCAGGCCCAGAGCTCACATATTTAAGGAAATCCAGTGGTGATTAGTGACTGTAGTTCTGTTGTTGTACCTGGTTTTTATGTTCTGGTTTTTAATGGAATGTGTTAAATGAAGAACTGTAAAATAGAAGCTACTATGAGAAAAATAGTTCAATCTGATTTTAGAGTTTTGATATGTTACCAGATGCAGCCACTCAATCAATAAAACAGATTTTCTTGGACAGAATTCTGCTCCAGTGGATCAACTACCATAATTACCCTGCTACCACAATTAAAAATTATCTAAATTCCATCCTTCTAGTTTGTTCAAGCTGATGAGAAACTGGTAAAATGGAGTTTCAGTGCCTGTGACATGTTGTTGCCACTTGGTAACGTCCAAATGCAGAATATTTCAAAATCAAATCTGTAAGTCTGCGCATTACTTTGAGGAAATGTGTCAACAAAATGCTGTCAGCTCCTTGCCTCTTGACAAGCTGTACAGATTTCAGACTACTATGAACTGTAGCTTGTCCATCAAATCAGCAGATGTCCTTTTTGGCACTACTGGTAATGCGGTTAGGTTGGTTGATGGCTTTTTTAAAAGGCAGGAAAGAGGTTCTGATTGTAATTATGGCCTAAGATCTGGTCTTAAGGCAATAGAGATGAGCAAGTGAAGCTTCTTTCTGATGTATCTGGCAAGGAGAAGATGGAAGCCGGAAGACTGATGCTTTTCTCATTTGATTTCAGATAGGGGTACGGGGTGCCCTGAATGACAAGAATGGCTAATTGGAAGCTGCTTCCCTCAACTCTAGAAAAGGAAACAAATGCTTAAAGCACTTGTTCAGACTGAAAGATGCCATGTGTCTTGGTGATTCTTACTGCTGTCACTGTACTATATTATTTTCTACCATTTCAAGAGGGACAGCACTGAAATAGCACCTATTTTCCAGCCTGAGAAAATCCTCCGCTGGTGAGGTACTTCTGGTTGCTATTATGTCTACTTGTGAATCAGCTTGGCTGCAGAGGTTCAGCTATTTCTAGTTTTCATGGAAAGGGACATAAATTCAGCAGGTTTAATGTTTTGCATGCCAGCTTAATAGATTGTTAGACTGAAGCATCTTGTTGTGACTTGAGAGAAAGCAGAGTGCCTCTCTCAGTTAACTCTGCCGATTTACGTATGCCTTGCATGTGTCCTTAATGCTGTACCTACCTGGTACCTTCCTGCATCCATAAGCTGCTTTTATTCCATGAGGTTACTGTGCATATGCTTCTCAAAAACTGCAGAACTAAAGGCTATCTGTAGCCACCAACTAAAGATTTGTAGAAAAGATAGTTTATTTTTTCCATCATATCGAATCTTAACTTTTGTTGCTTGAACTGGTTGAAATGCCTTTGACCAGTCCCACTTTCAAGCGTGCTTGCTTAGAATGCATGCACTTTGACTCTATCTGTAAATTAAATACGATTTCTTTACATTCTGTAATAGCTGATGGTTTTATTTTTCCTGGCATAAGAGCTTTTTCCGTCTGCCCTTCAGCTAGTCAAAGGTAGAATTCTGTCCCTGAGAGAGAGATTAGTTTTTCTCACTGGAATTTCATACTGCAGGATGACAATCTCGTCTGGCACACAGTAAGCTCACCACTATCTACAGTATACATGAAATCATAATCAAAGACAGATGCCTTTGCCTGTTATAAATAATCAGTGCTGCTTGCATAGACCAGGAAAAATCCTTGTTTAGACTGCTCTTACTTTCTTTCTTGGACCTCTGTATTTCCCTTGGCCTTCCCTTTTTTCATCTTTTCTCTGTCTCTAATTCTAGATATTCGCCTAAGGAAATAAAAGAAATGGGGAAAGTAGATCTTGGCACACTCTGAATTCTCAGTGGATTACCCTATGGAGTGAAATTAAATACACATGACATGTAAAAAGGAACAGCCTTTTAATTTATAGCAAAAATCCCAGTTCACAATAAATCCATTCTTTCCTGTTTGTTCATGTGCATGATGAGAACATGTCATATGCTTCTGTGAAGCTTATATAAAAGCTCTTTGTTCTGTATAGGGTTAATTATTTTGCATTGGCGAAAGGTTCTGTTTAAATATCAAATAGCAATTGTGCATGCACATTTAAATTGGTGATTAAATTTACTTGCTTTTCAGTGAAACCCGGTACAGTGCTGTCTTGTAAAGGCACCGTCCTTCCAATTACAAGTTGTCCTCAAGTAGTGGTAAGACTTCTGAGATTTCAAGAGCCTCTTTGGGGATACTGCTTTCATATCTTTGCAGAAAAATTCTGTGCTAAATGTTAGATGCCATTATTTTTAGCCCTGGGCAGTGCACAAAACACTGCTTTGCTGAGTTTTAGATAAGGTTTTCAGCTTTAGTAATCACCCTACCAAAATGCTTCTTAAATTCCCTGCACTGTTCTCGACTGAACAGTGTGTATTTAATTTAGAATGTTTTACTGCAGTGTTTTGGTCTTCCTGTGCTGTTTTCTGTTTTTCAGGAGTGTGCATTGTGACAAGGCAGGGATTGTGAAAAGAGCACGACCAAGAGGTTGCTGCTGCACAACCAACATTAAAAGTTCTAACTCTTTAAAAATCAAAGCACTGATAGGTTCAAGTTCTTGCCATGTTCTTTGATCTTACAAGAGTTTGGCAAAGGGCTGCCATTATGAAATGAGAACATCATTTTGCTGTGCAAGGAGGGTCAAACAATGTGCTTGGGGTATAGGTTTTATTCCATTAGATTACTTTTCTGCAAAAATATGCTTGCAAAGTGAACTGTGGTCTGATTCCAATAGGACTGAGTTTTGTAGCACAGCAAATTGTGGTTATTCATTGCCATTCTTCACTATATGTCAGTAAGGTCTCCTAATGTGGAAAGTAATTTCAAAAATATCTAAGAATGGCCATTGTGTTGGAATAGCAGGATTTTGTTTTTAAAATCCCAATGTTTTACCATAAAATTCACCACTGGCAATGGTTTGATAACATTCAAGGCTGGTCCTCTTCTAGAGAGACAGAATTTTCTCCCCATAGGTCAGCTTTGCTCCTGGGAAAGCGGCAGCCCTCCTTTTTTTTTTTCCTTTCTTTTAAAGCATGTGGGCCAATTCCAGTATTACCGTGGTAAAAAAGGAGATTGCTATGATTGCTTACCCATTAGTATTTATAGATTTCTCCTTTACCAAATGTTTCCTCCTCCGCACAAGACCATAAATATATTATGGGGTAAAGGAAGGTATGATCAGTTTGCCTTTGACACATAGACTTTCAAGCTTGTTGACATTAGTCACATTAATCATTTTACACACTAGAAGTTTTCTTAAGAGAAGCATCATCCAATTCAAGGAACTCATCCTCTCATCTGAACAAACACCAACCTCTGCCATTAAGGTGAATTATGAATACCTGCTGCCACAAAAATATCCATAGATAGCTCAGATGTGGTTAAACTGGTCCTTAGTTTTTTTGCACCTGGCGGTGAGGCTTTTGTCTGTCATTTTTGCCTGGTTTTCCACTTCCCTTGGAATCATTTAAGACTATAATAACTCAGATATAATGAATTGAAAACCCTCAGCTTCAGCTGCCTTGGTAATTTTTTTTTTCCTTCTGCAGTGAGAAGGATCTGACTTCATTCAGCTGCTTATATTTTCCTCTCATTGAGTACACAGATGGTTAACTGTGCAGGGCATGTGCAAGGAAAAGCACAAATCAGCCTATGTTTGCAGACTAGCTCTATTCATAGCATGTTCAATGCTAACACCACTCTGATGATATGGTTCTAGGGAATGAAAAGCCTATGGAGCAAGCTGCATGCTCAAACTATCACTGAAATTCCTGCTCTATCTGGAATGCCATAGAGTATTTTTGAAGCCTTTGCGTTATAAAGCAGCATGTTTCTTGATAGCTGATACTTTGCGTTTTAGATAAAGTCATGGTAGAATCGTCACATTTTAAAATGCCCAATGGATACTTACACCTATTTAAGTATCCATTGAAGAAGTGAAGCACATATCACTGATGATATGAATGCTGCATGTTGACTTTCCAGTTCTAATGGACAAATATGTCTAATGGACAATCATATGTCTGAGCTAGTGAGACCAAAACATAAACTGTTCTTCATTTTCTGAAAGAAGTTTCCTTGTTTTCCCTCTTTCCCTTTTGCTTTCTTTCCACCCTGTTTTTGATTTCTCTGCCTCTGATAAAATTGCAAATTAGAAAGGAAGCTAGTTAAATCACTTTATTAGGGATTGCTACATCGTACTCTCCTTAGGTCACAGCTGCAAACAGAAGCATCCTGTCCAGAAGCATGAATGTCACTAAAATTTTGCATAACAGCCATTCACTTAAACTAATACAACTTGTTTTAATGTGTATTCTTGACGATGCAGTATATCCATCTGATAAACATTTTAGGACAAATCATGACATTACTAGATTGACCTAAATTGCTAAAGGAAGTTTTACTTCTGCACCTCCAACCCTTTTTGAGGCTCTCTTCCATCAAAACCAGGCAGTCTAATGGCATCCTTTGTGGTTTGCTCTGTGCATAAATAAGACTGTTGCCACTGAAGCAGTTCATTAGACTGATTTTGTGAGCACACGAAAGCTATAAGCACTCATTTTCTAGTCAGTAACTGTATATTTGACCTAATATACTATTTGCAATCCTTTCAATTAACGTCACTTGAAACTAAGTCTAATTCTTCCTTCCCCTCACCCAGTGCAGGATAATTGTAAGCCAAAACCCATGAAACTTTGATTTCATCTTAATATGTTACATCACTGAGAAGCCTGGTTTAATGTTGCTAATCAGTAGCCAGCTTGTCTACATAGAAACTGTAAGTGAAGAATAATAATTGCTTGGCTATGCACCGGAGTGCAACACTGAGAACTTCAATAGTGATACTGTAAACGAAAAGGCATTACAAAAATAGCCATTTATTGAGGTACGTATGGACATTTAATTCTCAAGCATGAGTTAAGTTAGCCTCTAGCCTCATCAAAACTAAGATGTCTAGGACTGCCAAAGCCTGGTTTAGTTTCTATGATGTGCACAAGTCCACATCACAAAGTCACTTTGAAGAAAGTGGTTTTGGGGGCAATAAAGAGATCAACAGATTGGAGCAAGGTCTTTGGTTGGCAATGCAGAGGAGATCTTCAGCTCTATTTTCTGAGAGGTGTTTGTGTGTATACATGTATGTGTACATCTATGCTATGAAGCAGGTGTGGCTAAGTGAGAATGGCCAAAATCAGGGACAGAGAGAGCATTAGATTGGTGAGGAACAAGGACGAAAGGCAACAGGGGATGGATCAGAATCAAAGAGACTCAGAGCTGGATCTGGACCAGCCTTCTTTGTAGTTTACTGGGGGAATTAAGTCTCTCCAGCATATTTAATTTTACATTATGTCTGTCTTTTTTTTTTTTTTAAGTCTGCCTCTATCATCCACTTTAGGTATTATAATGGCCTGCCTTAGTTGTTCCTCATCTTAGCAATTTTCAGTGATGCTACCAGGAAAGCTAAACCCTTCTTACTTAGTCTTCAAAAGCATAATCAAGGAGCCAAGAGGCCAGGATTAGTCTTGCTAATACATGTGTACAAGAGAACTCCTTTGGGGATTTCTGTTTTTTTAACTATTTGCTTTAAAGGATTACAAGTTTCTACAGGACCCCAGTGAGACAGCTGGAGTTTGCCTCATCTTCCAGTATGTTGTGGAGGAGGAAAAGAATTACCCAAACAGTTTGCTTTCTGGCTTTCTGAAAGACACTTTTTTTCACCATTTTGGCAGTTGCTATTTTTCACTCTCCAAGGGCAATACTGAGACACCCACCATCCCCTGAGGAACTGTAGTCAGTACTACCTATTTCCTCCAGGGAATAACAGTGGTGATGATGGCTCCGTAAGGTTAATGCAGATTAAGGTCACCACCCCTTGGGCTAGCTGGCTGGCTGGCTTGCCTTGAAGAAATAAGCAAGGTTCTCTAGGAAAACAATAATCCCCATGTGTTAGTGAGTTTACATTTGTACATATTAAAAATCCTGATTTGAAGCTGTTTTAGGCTGTGTGAGAACACATTTCAACATATCTTTATCCAGCCTCAGCTAGTACACTGAAGAATGAGCAGACGCTTGAGCAATTTCCACCCCAGGAGGGAGAAACAAGCCTATCATGCAGCACATTAGCTTTTTGTCAAAACCAGGTGAATGGATTCAGGCTGATCAATGACTTTGCTCTGCCTGCAGTCACTGATTACTCTAAGACTATTCATAAATTATGGTTTAAGAGGTAACTTTTTCAAGTTATTAAAATGGTTAGGTGCATAGATTAAAGTAACAGACTGCCATGGTAGTTCTGCATTGCATGCCTTGAGTACACGATATTTAGTCTTTGCTGGTGGAAGCCTCCATCTGTGCAAACATTATAACTGATACCCATCTGAAAGACATTTGATGAAAGGCAGAAGAGAAGTAAATTCATGATTTGGTTGCACATATGGACATGTAATCCCTGGCCAGATGCATTCAGATATTTTTTTTACATAAGCAGCATGGTAGGTCTTTAGATATCCAGTTACAGACCTCCACAATAAAATTAACATTGCCAAGACCTCATTTTGAAGGTGGGTTGGTTTTGGTTTGTTTTTTTCATTTTTTATTTTTGTATGTGCAGCATCTCTCTCCTTCTCTTGTGTCTCCTTTTTTGCCTTTTCAGTTCAGTAACAATCGCTTTAACAGAGGCCCTTTGGATTCCTTTAATAAAAGCAATCAAAAAGATCAAAGAAAAAGGAAGACTCAGTCGGTGTCCTTTCCCTTTAAAGCAGTAGCTTTTAGGCCACATCTATGCTACAGATGTTTGCTGGCAGGGCTACATCAAGCCAAGGTTTGATAAGGATTTTGATCCCTGTCAGGCAGATTTGTGTAAGGAGAAGCCCTCAGAGCAGATGTGATTTTTCCGGCTATGCTTTGTGTATTTGCCTGGCAGGAGCGAGGAATAAACAGACCTGAATATGCTCAATGGTGCAAGTACAGTTTTATCAGTTTAAAAGGCATTTATATGTGGAGGACCTTGACCCTCCCACTGCAGTGGCACTGACCTGCCTGCAGCACATTGCTGCATGACCTCAGCCCACATTTAGAAATTCTCACCCATGTAGTGCTGCGCCGGAAGCAAACAACAGTTCTAAAACTGATGCAGCTCTACTGGCAAAGACCCTGAAAGAAATGTGGTAAAATAACTCCCTGGTGTTGAATCATCTTCTCTTTTAGCAACTGGTTTAGTCAAAACACACAAACTCCAGCTGAGGCAGGCCTTTATTTTTATTTTTTTCCAGTTGGAATGGGTTTATCCTCTATAGTTTAATTCAAACTCATTTGCTGTAAAACATCTATATAAAAGTAAGACATTAGTTTCTCCTGCATAGCTGGGGTTTTAGTCATCCTGCTGTGAAGATCAAGAGAGGAGATTAACCTCTAAAATATGACTGGCCTCTGAGGCCTTTCCATTTTTGGTGGAAATGCAGTGCTCCAATATTTGCCAGAATGGATCATAATTCCACTGTTCTAAGGAGTGTTTCATCTTGGTAATGACTTGAGCATGTCAGTAATTTAGGCAATTACAAAAAGGAGAATTCCTTTCATTTTTAGGATATCGTGTTTGCAGTGCTGAGAAGATGCATTTTGGGGAAAGCAGCCTTCAGCTTAAGCCCTAAAACCCTGAAGTGGAATTATGGGCTGCTGAGGCTCTATTTGACAGTGAAACTGCTTAGGATGTGCACTTGTGGCTAGAACCAATATGTGAAACTGCACCTTCTGGAACAGATAAAGAAACATCTGATTTTTGCAATAAAAGGTGCTCTAGGGTTTCTTATTTTAAATGAAATTTAGGGCATGACATTGTTGTCTCCTGCCAAAATCTAGACTAAATTAGTTTTCCTTTGAATTCATTTCTAGCTGTGTTTGGTTTTTCTTGTATAGGCACAAAAGATGGTTCAGAATGTTGATTACATGCTAACTTTAATGCTCATTACTGAGCTCTGCTATTGTGAAATCAGGTAAGTGCTCTTCAAGTACAGGGCTTGCTTGTTTGGATTTTCAATAAGAGAACTTACCTTCACAGGAAAATGAGCACTTTCAAATGCTATTGCCTAATGCGCGCATCTTTTGAATTATTCTAGAGTTTAGCCCTTTCTTAGATTTCTTTTGCTTGTATTTTAAATCAGGTTTTAAGGTTAACAATGTTGCTATGTTCACCGGGATTCCATTATTTTAAGGTGGTTTTTTTTTTTTTAGGAATGATTTGAAGGTGTGGGGTTTTTTCCTTATGTTATAGTTTAGGGGTGTTTTTTAAAGACTACGATCTCCAAGCCTGCTTTTCTGCTTTTGCAACAACCTACTCATGTGGGAGACTGATCCAAAGCTCTCTGAAATCAATGGAAAACCTCCATCAGGTTTCATGAGCTTTGGTTAAGGCCTTTTTTGAGAGCATGAGAATGAAGGCTTCTTTTGGTTTTCACTGTTGCATTCTTAAATCTGAATAAGTAGGAATTGGATTTATTATTCATAGAAGTGGATCTACAATAACAAAGGACCTGTAGTTCTCTACTGTAAAGGATACAGTTTGGCAAAATCAACAGCAGGTAACTCTTAAAATGTGAAAAATGTTGAAAATTGGAATTAACTGCAACCAAATGTACCCTTGGAACCAAAGCTGTAATTTATAATGCAGTCAAGAATGAATTGCAGACTCCTCAATTGATAAGCTAATGAGAAAAAGGTCTGCAATTAATTATGAATCAAATGGGTCAATATCCTCTAAATGAAAGATATGAAATTGCTAACATTTGGATGAAACTTCTTTTCCAAGTATATTTATAAACCTCATACAAAATATGATATTTATAAAAAGTATAAAAGCTTCTTTCACTGTTCAAAGGCAGCACTGTGAGTGCTTGATTTCCTTTTGCTCTAGAAATCCAACTGAACTATTACAACAAGTGTTATCCTGTGTATAAAAGAACTGAAGTAATCTTTTACCTTAAATTTGAGACCTTACAATGAAGAGAAAGAGCTATAAATAGGTTTCCAAAGATGATGGTACACCCATGACTTAATGGTCAAAACATCTAAACTGATGAAAGCTTGTGGCCAGGTGCCATCTCCTGGTAGATGACAGGACCTTGAAGCATTTTAATAGGCTATCTTGGCAATCAAACATCCTGTCGCATTTACAGAAATAGTCTCAAAAAGGGAAGCCAGGGTCTGTGGAGATGGGCTAATGCTGGCTCTTGAAAGCAGCTTATCATCTGCATGGGTCCCCAACTTCAAACAACTCTATGCCTTATAACTTGCAAAATCAGGAGTGCTACTTACTTGGAATCCTTTTGATCTGGCAGTGATCATTTTTTTCATATATATTTTATAACACTTCTGATTTTTTATTAAAAAGACAGAAGACAGTCATTTCCGAAGAGGAAATAATAGTCTTAAACATGTGAATCTCTAATTTTTGTAAGACAAGTCTGTCTTGTTACCTTGCTGCCTACTTTTCACTGTTGTTTTTGGGGAGGGAAATGGAAATCAGAGGATTGTATTGTAATTATACACCAATATTAATGAGACTTTAACAGAACAATAACTGTTCTCGAATTGCAATACATTTGTTAATATTGGAGAATTTTGTTCAAGCAGGTGGACAAAATGCTCTAAAGGACATTGAAAATAAAAGTGAAAGGTTAGGACTTTATTACTTGTTTCCCCCTTTGTAACTTCACTGTGGAGGCTGCTGTATCTGATTTTTATCATCACAGGATTTCAGAGATTTTTCTTGGCTTTCCAGGTTGTCTGAGGTTCCTAGAGTTGCTTGTTCACATTAAAAATATGCCAGTCCTGTTTGTTTGTTGCAGAGAGAAGCAGGTTTTTTTTCAGTATACAAACAAGGAAATCCAACACTGCCCACACAATGTTCCTGGTTTCACCGTGGAAGTCCAAACCACAGTAGCCATGGGAGAGGTTGAGACATGATGTGTGAAAAAGGGCCCTTTGTTTTCTCATCTTTCAGGGTAGATTGAGGCTGCACTTTTCAAGTTAGCTGAAAGAAAATATAAAAATCTGGAGAGAAAGAGAGAATCTGGAAGAGTGTGTGGAAGTCTTTGAGCACTGACCCACTGAAAAAGGGTCTTTACTCTAAAAGGGGCAAATGTCTGCAGCAACCCTTAGAAGAATAATGTCATTTATTAAATTTTTCTAGACTTTCCAAATTTAGAAGTATGTTGATGCTTAATTTGTAATTTGCCACTATTTTATTAAATTTTATTTTTTAAGAAAGCCCCTGAGGCCCTTTTAATTTAATGATAAAATACTAATAAATCAAGGTCTTTCTATTTGTGTTAAAATGCTATTATTCATGATGTAAGCTACTGACTGCAAGTTTTAAACACCAGAATATTTGATACAAAAATACACTAAGGCTTCAGTCTTATATCTTGGGAAAGATACATAGTAAAAAACGTAGCTATGGCACACAGTATTGTACGATTCTAGAGAAAAGTGTCTGATAACTTATTTGATAGGAAATGATGGGGTGATATTTGACATAGCTTTGATAGCAGCTCCAGCTCACTGCTTTTTCTGTCTGACTTCAACGCAACTAGCATCACACCTGTAGTCAAGAGTTTTGTGCTAATATCTGAGTCGATGCTTTTCTACCTCATGAATCTTGATGGTTAGAATATCTTTCTTTTGTCCCCTCGTTTCTATACTGTAATGGTTAAGATGCAGTGTCCCTATCTACCCAATGCTTCATACTCATATGAGTAGTCTCATGAGGAAAGTAATTGAAGGAAGCCTTGGGGTTTTGTCTGCTGTGTGGGTTTCATGAGACTTACATGAAACATCTTCAATCTGTGCTGTGGTTTTCTTTTCAGATAGCACATTGCTGAGCTCAGCTAGCTCTGTTGAGGCTAGAAGTATTAAATCACCACCAACATTGCAGGTTTTTAGGTGACAGAAGCATGGTCTGTCTCCACATGAATTATATCCTTGGCTTACAAAACACTTGTTACTTGGAACAAGAGTGGGATCTGTTTCCATTTCTTTGTTCTTTCTTGTGCCACATCTTTTCTCAGCCTCTTCCAATAAAATGTTAGGGGTTTATAATGTATAATAAAATGTAGATATATTACTGTGTTATAATATGTCCATTAAATCTATACGTAGGAAAAAAGAAAAGGGTAGGTATGGTAAAGAAAACTGTAACTGTTCATGATTCCATCCAAGAAAACCCTTTTTGGAGTGGAAAATGTATGTCATGGTGGTTATGTATTATTACAGTAACTAGAATTTCCTCTATTGTTTAACTGTTTCAGTTCATTTTATATACAGCCAAGAAGTTGTCCTGCTATGTATTTTTTACCTCCAGACTTCCAGTGCTTCTGTCTTGGTAATTTTATTTTTCTACAGACCAAATTTTAATTTGAGTTGCTACTTCTTACTTGCAGTGACAGTGGGAAGTATTAGTCCTTACCTGGAAGAGGAATTTCTTATATAAATATCCAAGTATAGGCTGTTTAAAACAAAAAAATAATACAGAAAACCAGGACTTTCCCACATTTCACATTTATAGAATTAGCACTGCAGAGTTAAGACCGCTTCTATTTCAAACACATTCCACCTGCTCAGGAAATTTCGGATAGATTAGAAACGTCTATGAAATCTGTCCACCAAGAAATTCTGTTACAGTAACATTAGCTGATTTCCATTCGACCTGAAGAGGCACAATAATTTTTCTGTCTGCATGTTCCTCATTAGGTATTCAAATGAAATCTAAACACATGAAATCTGCATTACTATGAATATATTTTTTCATTAAGCTACAGAAACTAATTGGCATTGAAATTAGATTTCACATGCAATTCATGAAGTTAAGTCTTCTGAAGTATCAAAAACATAAAACAACCCCAACAAAAAACCCTAATCAAACAAAACCTGCTAGCAGTTTTACACAGAAACATCTACAGTTTTAGTAACTTAAATAATGCTGGCTCTATGACTCCATTCTAGGCCACACTTAATTTCTTTTGTCTTTCTATTCAGTTAAAAATTTGCTTTACAAAGTACAAATGCATTTTGACAATAATCAGATTTTAATTGAAATGTATTCCTTAGTGTATCAAGTCAAACATTTTTCTGTCCTTCCTTCTGTCCTTCCTTCCTGTGGCTTTTTTGGGGAAAGCAAGGGTGACATGACAGATATATTTTTTTAATTTGTCATTGTTTATTCAACTCGGGATAGACTGTATATCTTTTATGGTCATTAGCATGATAAGTCTATTGGCATTGATTGGTCTTATGGTGTAAATGGGAGAAGAAAAGGGTCTCAGTATGACATTTACAAGGAATTTGTAAGTGATGCAGCACAGATGAGTTCAGGGGGGCTGGGAAAAGGAGATACCTTGAAAATTAATCAGCTAGAGGTAATTTCTTATGTTACATACTGCTATTTCAAGAGTTAGTGGTCAGTTATTGAAAGAAAAAAAAAAAAAAAAAAGAAACCAAAATACTTATCTTGGTATTACAAGTTTCTTATTCCTTTTTTTTTTCTCGATGACTAAAATTCTGAGGCATACTAAGGTTTGGCTATTTAATAGCTGAACAGAGGAGAAACTAGAGAAACAATCCAAGTAGCCTTTTGCTGGGTTATCTCTTTCCATACAGGCATGTTCTTCTATTTAAATTTCAAAGGTAATATTTTTCTTCTTCAGAAGATTTGGGGAAGGGGCAGGGGAGAAGTCTGTAATATATACAGCACCTCCTCTGTCACATCTTCCTCATTTCCAGCAAGGGAGGTGACTTTTGTGTTGTCAGATGACATTAAGCAACAAGTAGTTCTCTGGACAGCAATGAGCCTTTCTTTCTAAGAAACATCTGCTGTATGAGCAAGGCATGCAGTGGAGAGTGTGTCATATGTGCTGCTTATATCCGGTGGGCTTAGTTAAAATAAATAGTGAGATAAGATTTCTTGCTTTGATTTCCAAGTCTGCTGTTACTTTGTTCCGTCACCTTGGTCAGTTCAGTTCAGTTTACCCAGCTGTAAAATGTGTTCCATAATATTTACTTGATTTACTGTGATTAAATCTTCTATTATTAGTTTAGGTCCCCTTTGTTCTAGTTATTGTATACATTTATAAGAAATCAAAGTCTCTGCTTCAAGGAAGGTATTACCTTCATAAATAATGTAGGCAGTCCTAGTAAGAAATTCTAGTATGAATTAGGGGAAGTTGGGCAGCTGAGAACACAGCTAAACATTGTCATTTTTGCAAAGAACATTGGAGGTGTTAGGTATTGAACCGACATCTAATAACTCATGAATAAATATGATCTGCCATTTCTTCAGGAGGAGCTAACTTACATTTTTTGACAATTTGTTAAAGGATTTTCTGAAATCCTTGTGAGTTTAGAAAAAAAATTATATAAACCATATATATCTTTTATGTGAACTGTAAAAAGTAAGCCATATAAAAACAATATCTGGTAGGAGCTTTTTTAATGTGTATTTTATCAAACTAACAAATGGAAAACTTTCTATTATTTTAAATTAAAACAACAGCCAATTTTTTATTAATTTTAACATTTACTTTTGTGCTTTCCTCCTTGCATGTCCTCACATAATTTCTGGACTTGGTTTTAGCAGCTATGAAGATTTATTTACATGCTGTATCTGGAGTCATATACTTTTGATTTGGCTTTTAAGTTGAAAATACATATGTTCATGACTCATACTTGAGTCAGCCTGAAAAAACTCAGCTTTATTGCTCATTTCTTATGAGACAGCAGTGTAATAATGTTATACATTGGTAGCTTGAAATTAACTGCTAGAAGGTATGCTGCATACAGTGTCCTGACACAATATCTCTTTGGTATAAACTGCTGCCAATGGTAAACACAAATCACCTCTCTCCCTTGCTTTGTGAAATTATGGCAATTTTGAAATTATGCCAATTTATGATACCAGCAAAAGCTCTGCCGACTCTGGCTTGCTACTGTAGTTGTAAAACTTTAAAATGATGGCTAATGAGAAACATGGAATTAAGTCCTGTCCAGGATTCAGACACCTAACAGGGAGAGGAGGCAGAAATATATATCATAGGCGCTAGGCCTGCTTGTTTTCTTGTAACTTGATTCTCCTCTGCCTGAAAACAGCTAGAAGTTGGGGAAGATCAACAGCATTTGATTGTGTGCCCTAGGAAGGAAAGGATTGCTCTGGGTGGTGCTGAGTGATAATTTGGATTTGGCACTGGTTTTCCTCCCCTCTCTTTTCTCATCTGCCAAGTTCACTTTACTTTGGCACTTCTGGTGTATGACCTTTTTATCTAACTTGCTTCTGGAGTTTGTTAGTTATTTTCTTTCATTACCATCATCATCCAACCTGAGTACTTGCCACTACTTACACAAACTTTTCCAAAGGTAGGGATCATTATCCAAATCTAGGAGAAAATGCTTGGCCAGCATTAAGAGCTAAATATCAGCTAGAGCATTAAATGTAGACTGCAGAGTTGGTCTAATACCAGCTTCTTTCCAGTTTTTAAACATAGTTAAGTGGTGGCTTGGAGAGCCCTCATGTCACAGGGAGACAGAAAAGAAGGAAGGGAAGTCTGTTGAGAGTTTGACTTTACTGTTCATGTTTTCAAATTACATTCAAAACATGAAGTAAGGGGTATCATTACTTATCTGTTATTCTCTAATATTATTCTAGCAAAATTCCACTCTAGGCATTCATTTTAATTGCTCAATATATTTATTTTTTAACAATCCTCTCTCCCCTGTAGTTTGGAAATGCAGATGGATCTGAATGACACACAAGGAAAATCTGACTATTTATATGACAGGTGAAGTCAAAAGAAGAAAACAGTTATGTCACTTGTGCAGAAGACTGTCCAAAAAAAGCTTTCAACACTGCTAGGAATACTCATGGCTTCACTCTGATCACATCTAAGTAACTTCATACTTCTATAGCTGGTAGATTTTTTGTTTTCTGATTGTGTTATAGTTGTGCAACAAAAGGGAAAAGAGGAAAGTAACATTTGGGACAAATTTCACATCATTAAGTTGAAGTGTATCATTTCCTTGAAAAAGTTAACATGGCAAGAGATTTAAAATGTGTGTTAATTAATAGATACAAATTACTGTAATCACATCGAGATATAAATTACTGTAATCATGTCCGCTTAAATCTTTCAGTGATTATAATGTCATCATTTCAGTGTCATGTTTCTAAAGATATTAATTCTTTGTTGAGAGTAGTTTTTGAATTGGTGTAACTGTATTTCTGAAAGCCCATTGCTCCTGAGAGACACAGATTTCACTTTCAGTGATGAAAAACATTCATAAAGGCAAGTGAAGTTGCTGTAGGTGGACATGGAAATCAGATAACTGAGCCCATACTGACTTAACTACAGTAATGCCATGCCATTGCTACCCCTTTGCTGGAAACAGTTGTGGTGAATGCACAAGGAAATGAGAATCCAAGGAGGCATCCAGGGCTAACATTGACTTCTCTCAGCTTAAAAGAAAAGGGGTGGGTGTGAAGTGGAAAATTTCCAGCAAAGATCTGATGTGTATAATACATAGAGAGCCCTGAGGCAGTGAGATTACAAGGGGTTTAAAATCACTGTCTTTTCCACTGCTGTAGGAGAGTCCTGGAATTTACCAGGGTACGCATGCAACAGGAGGACCTCCATAGAGAAACATATGCTCCCATGGTAATTTAGAGTGACTTGAGAAAATTTGTCTGACAGTGAAAAGGGCTGCTATTTTCTACAAAGTCAAGGGTGAACTGCTATAGTATTTAGCTCCTGCTTTTATCGAAATTAATGTGGACTTTTAAAAGCCAAATAAAGGAGCGGGGTCTGTTTTATAACATTTTTGACAGTCACTTATCCTGGTGTGGGTAAGGGAGAAGAAGCTATGTTTTGTACTGGAAGTTTCTGCTCTGTAGTCAAAGGGTGTTCACAAGATACAGATGTTTATTGTGTCTGGGATTTTTTGCCTGTTTCTTTTGGGCAAATTTTTTTTTTTTTTTTTAAAGTGTTACAAAAATTAGTACTTTCTAAGTCTAAATGATTTATACACTTCTGGTTTGCTTTTAGTCAACTCCTTGATTGACAGCATCTCTGACCATCTATAATTTTAATACTTGTACTTTTTACTGGGCAATGCATCCCTCAAATCTTTTCCTTGCTTCCTCTTAATGACTGACCCTGTTCATTGAGAAAAGAGTTAATAGCCTTTATTGGCTTAAATTTTGGGAACAACCATATCCATGAGGAACCCTTTACACAAATAGTACTGGTAAATTCAACAGGACTCTTCATGTGGTAAAATTGCTCATACAAGTAAGTATTTGAGAGCAAACAGTCAGTATTCCTTGCCCACATTCCTTCTATTCCTCCGTGAAACAAAGCCAGCGTATGAACATCAGAAGGCATTTTTAATCTGTGTCCCAAATAAGGATTTAATCTAGACTAAACAACTGGTTTGAATATTTGCTGTAACTATTAATTATTGAGAATGTTTTGAATTTTTCAATGCATTTCCTAGCTTTTGTTCTACATTTAAATCATCTGTAGTGTTCCTACTTAGTGTGTTCATTTGGTATTTAATGTTTATAATATCTCTTTATTACAATTTACAACCTCTATTTAGCTGCATTTTACTTCATACGCTAAAAAGGTTCTGGAATGAGTGTTTTATCAAAGAAGCATAAATAGTTCAAACTCATGTCCTTCTAACAAAGCACTGCATATTTGCTTAATTATAAATGTATATTCAGAGAACGTACAATAGGCTGTAGTATATTTATCAAAGACAAGCTTCCTGTATAAAGCTGTCATTTTTGTCCGAAATGAGGTTACTTCAGAAGTCACAATTTGCATTGCAGGTACTGATGTTATCCAATTACACTTCTTATTTGTCTTATTATCATTAGTGCATTCTTGATACAGCTGTTTCACGGATACATGTTTTAATATATTGATTAAACCACCTATTTTTCTGATCCAGTTAGTAAAACTGACCACAACAGACCTGAGAGTTTCTGGAAACAAGTCTGTAAATTTTCTGGGGAGTTGGGATTTGTTTTTTTCTCTACCTACTGCATTCTCCTTGATCCTAATGGTAAAATGAAAACTAACTGCACTTAATTTAGGCTGCTTGTGATTCAACTGTGTGTCTGAGCTACAGGTGCTGAGAAAGTTAACTGGTTCACCCTGTAATTAGGTCTCTGCAGCACCTTCCCCCTACATAAATGGGCAGATGGAACCCTGGTTGTTTTCCTGTGGTCACCAATGCAACTGAGGGACCCACCTGAGTGACACATACTTACATTCATTTGGAATATTTAATCATGGTTTAACACTTGTCAGCTTCAAAGTATACACTGTTGGGAAATTAATGTCACATCATGTGATACAGTGGTTGTAAGCCTGCAAAGAAAATGGATTGTTTTATTATTGGGTTTTTTTCCACAGCTAAGGTTAACTGTCTGGACAGCTGTGAATCAAGCCTTCAGGACACGCTGCTTTATCTGATTGGTCTCAGTCTTGATCTGGCACATGAAAGGAAATGTGAGGAAGTTTCAAGCAGAGATCATTTTGCAAGTCCAAAGATGAGGGTAAGGTCAAGTTTCCTTGCATTTTCACAGTATCTTGTTACGTCCATAAAACAAAGTGCCATGCAGACAAGGTTTAGTGTAGCAGTGGTTTTCACCTTCAGAAGGTCTACATTGCTGGGGTATTTTTTATGTTCTGTTTCCCAGCATCAAAGACAAACAGCGCAGCAAAGAAAGAGCAGTTATACTTTTTTGAAGGTGACTTTTCCTTCCAGGGGACAAGCATATGGAGACTTCATCTGAGTTTTGATGTTTAACTTGCACATGTGCCGCCACTGTCTCATGGACCTGCAGGGTAATATTAGCATTTAGTTAAGGAGTAAGTTGTCATGTTTCATGTTACATTAATTTAGCCCATAATGTTACTGTAACCGTTTTCCTGCTGTAGGAAACTACCACTTCCTCCATGCATTCAGAACTGTGGAGATTGCTGCAGGAATTTATTGGGTGGGGAAAATACAGCTTGCTTTCTTTCTGTCTTTTATGGCTATTGTGAGCTGTGTGTGAAACTTAAGAATTTTAGCCTGCAGGGTGGAAGGAGCTCTCTTTTCCCCCATGAGGCTCACCAAAACATTTCCTGAGCTATGGACGAGCATTGCCTCACAAAGCTGACCCTACCAACTGCCTTCCCTCTGCAGAAATGTTCTAGCCATGAGGCTGGCTCCTCAGATTGTAAAAATTGTCTTAATTCCACCAAGGTCTCTGTGATATTTCCTAGCTACTCATTTTTCTGGAAGGTTTTAGATGTGTGCATCGTCATGCTGCAACACTTTACGGCTTTACGTAATCACCTTTTCTTTCGGGAGGATTGTTGGTTAGCTGTATGTTTCAGGAAAACCGCAATTTAAAATTTTGTTAGCTGTTGTAGCATGCAGTAAATTCTGTGGTTAAAGGAAGGGGCATGTTGAGCAAGACTTCTCACTCTCCAGTGTATAAAATGCTATTTTCTGTGTGCTGTGCACGAGGAACAGGCCTGTGCAGTAGTCACTGTTGCTGTGAACACGTATTTCTCAACATCTGCTACAGAGAAGCAGAACTTGGGAGGGCTTTTTCCTCAAAAAATACAGATACAGAAGAGATAAGGAGCAGAGTTTGTCATTGCTACCTCTGAGCAACTCCCACAGAGTCACTGGGTATCAGCATTTTTATTCTTTTCATGTTCAGCTATGTGGAGACCTTGCGTGTATAGTCACGGCTGATGCTTAATATGATATAAACCGTGGGAAAGTACTTTGTTTCCTTAAGTTTTATTCACACTTCAACCTTATATTTGCAGCCCCATTAGATACCAGAAAATATATGATGCAGCTCTATGGTGAAGAATCTTTTCTTCAGGCCTTCAGATCTCTTAACCTGATATTTTAAAAAGTAAAGCCATCATCCCCCAAACTAAAAATCTGTGCAATCAAATAAATCATCCTTCTTGCATGAAAATGTTCATTATAAATGCCATGAAAATATAAGATTATAAATTGGTTGTAGAAAATAGCTGGCATGCAAATTGTTCTGTCACAATAATCACATAAATAAGCACAATGAACACACCGTAAAAGGCCACAATAATGAACACCTTTCTGAATCCTTTTGGGATCTCTGTTCAGAGAGGTAATTACAGTGGTGCAAACTGTAATGCAGTAGTGAAATTAAAGTGAATGATGTTTTGCTACACAAAACTCAGAAAGAAAGAGCACTGCTCTGTTAGAAATTAGCTATGGTTTTATTTTATTGTAAATTTGCAAATTCTCCAAAGTTTTAGTCTGTTTTGGATTTGGGATGGGTGGTGGTGGTTCCTTTGTCTTTAGAAAAACTCCTTTTAGAATCAAAAGGGCACAGTCCTAGGATGCTCTGGTCACTTGGATGGCTGTCAGGGAGAGCTGTGCGCAAGCTGGCACTAAAGGCTCCGCAAATCCCCATGGTGCTCTGAGAAGAGGATAATATAAAAGGGAGCATGACTTGTCCTCATGTCTCCTTTGCTTGCCTTAATAAGAACTGGGAGGATTTCATAGGGAATTTTAATATCTGCATGGTCAGCGGCCCTACAGCAATCCACATAGAAATGCCCCCCCATTAGGTGACAGCATACATTAGAAAGCCTCAATGTTAGATGTTAGGGTAATCCTGGCCTAATTTTTATCACTTTCTTTGAAAGTCCCTTCATTTACAAATGCTGAGTATCTCAAAGTATTTCTCTGCTTTTTTGTGTTGTTTTCATCCTTTTTTCATAATACCATGAAACTATGTTTAACTTCATGTAGCGCTTTTTTCCAGGGAGAGCTGATCTCCAAACGAATTTATCCTGATCAATCTGTGTCCAATCTGTTACTGGCTTGATCAGATAAAAAGGAATGATATCAGCAAGGCTGGCATGCTGCTTCTAACCCTTCCTGATGGTATATGCATATTGCTCCTAACCTTTCCTGATGGTATATTCAATACTTGCAAATACCAAAGGTCTAAATTTAAAGGAAGATCTGCAAAATCATTGTCCCGTTTCCAAGAGAAAGGGGCAATTTCTGTAATATGTAATTTCTCTCTCTAGAAATCTCAACAGCAAAAATTGCTTTCAAACTATGTGGGTTTTATTCCCATTTAACTTCTAGGGCATGATATATTCCCCCCAAATACACCCCTAGCTTTCAACTTGTCATTGTTATTGTTCAGGTTTTTATACATACAAGTAAGGAGTGTTTGCCTTTAAGCAGACCTGTTTTTTCCTTTCAGAAAAGTCTTCCATTATTAACTTTCAAAGAGCAAATCAATCCCTCTAAGCTGCCACACTATTTATCCCAATTATTTTTCCAGTTGCTGTGAGAGTTTCTTATTCCACATCTACATTAATATAACTTTGGTCTTCTTCCTTTTAAAAATATTAATACTCATTTATGTTTCTTGACTTTCCAGCTTTATTCAGGCATTATTGACTATTGACTCTCACCTTTGTGAATGTTTGCCCTCAAAGTTTTTGATGTTTCTGATAAACATGCACTTTTGCTGCTATCACTAGCCGGCATTAGTTGTAAATTAACTACCTCAGCTCATACTTAGCTCCCAGTTCTCCTGAGGTACCATCAAGAATCCTTCCCTCTGAGCCAGCCTTACACCAGAGGAGCAGGGAGACCAATTTCAGCATTTTAAGAGCTGATAGTATAATAATGTTTATAGCCAAGAATATCTCCTCCTTAAGTATTTTCTTACTTCTTTTTGGCTAATGGGCATCTTTTGGATATTTCTGATGGTGTGTGCCCCCTGCGCTGTCTGTGCAAAAATATCCAGACATTCCAAGACAATAGTCGCATGATCCTGAAGTGTAACTGTAGTAAATTTTTGTGGGTGTTACTGCATTTTTAGTTCCTTGTGGCAGATCATATCTTTAATCATTCAGTCAGACTCTCCTCTGTGGTTATGTCTGTAACTTGCATGAAAAAAATAGCTGTCTAGTAACATAATACATTTCAGTGATGTACCCTTGTGACTTTGCTAATTTTGAGGTATGATTACTGACTACAAGAAGAATCTGGTAAGACACAGGTTCTTATATTAGCCCTCAGATAAAAATGACATGCATTCTGTAAGCATGTGATGGAGTATATGAAAGACAATACTTCTTGTGTTTGATAACCTGCATTTTTAGCTTATTCAGTCAACTGTTAAAGTTTGAAAAGCAAAGACAAAACCAAAAGCAGATATTTGTGGAGAGAAGTGATAGCCAATCTGTGATAGTAGTAAAGAAAACTTCAGTGGTGTCATGAAGCCATTTGTGACAAGTTAAAAAAATTCTGACAATGTCTTCCCCAATAACAAAGTTTAATTTTTAGGAATTTTATATATTCTGTTGAGTTTTAATTTATATTTTACATATTGTCGTGGTTTAAGCCCAACCATAACTCAGAACCACGCAGCTGCTTGCTCACTCCCCCCCTTCCTCCCCCTGGCTCCCAGAAGGATGGTGAGGAGAATCGAAAGGATATAGCTCCCATGTGTTGAGATGAGAACAGTCCAGTAACTAAGGTATAACACAAACCACTGCTGCCACCAATAATAATAATAATGATAAGGGAAATAACAGGGGAAGAGAATACAACCGCTCACCACCCGCCGACCAATACCCAGCCAGACCGAGCAGTGATCCAATCCTTCTGAGTAACTGCTCTCAGTTTATACAGTGGGCATGACGTGCTGTGGTATGGAATACTGCTACTGCTGAACCGAGGACACATACATATGTTTTTACCAGCTGAACAACATAAAGTTGTTTAAGTCTACTGGCAAAGCCCATTGTACAGCATGTACAACAGCTTTACTTCGCTACCTTTTCATTCCTTTTCTCACAAGTTCACATGGGTTCCTCATGTGCTGATATTGGTGCTAATGTTGCATACTTTTTTCTGAGGTTTTAGGTTAGTATTGGCACCTCGCTGAAACAGAGGGAGATACCTGTCTGGGAGACAACAAGTTGCAAAGGTGATCTAGAAGCTGCAGAATAAGATTTCAAAGTCTCAGTCCAAGGGAGAGGCTGGAGCAGACTTGAGTCATCTGACAGGATCTGACAAATTCTACAGAAAGACATGTTAGACTCAAATACATTTGAAAACTGCATATTAATGGACTTTTATAGGGTTACTCTGTGGGGAGGTGCTGTACTGTATAGGCTAGCAGGGTCTGTGAACACAGGAACACAGGCTGCCTCAGAAACACAAGTGTTCTGTTCTCTGATTGTTGGGGTTTTTTTAGTTCTACCCAATGTACTAATTCCTTTGCTAAAGTTACTCTCTAATTTACACATAAATGTGCCAGTCCCCTTCTGTCTCTGTCTGTATTAGAACAGCATGAGAAAATTCAGTATTGTTCACTTACTTTTCAGTAGAACACAATAACAATTATTTCTCAAAGTAGATAATAAATTCTTAAAGTAGAAATAAATGGTGTGAATATTGCAATTTGACATGCAACATATAAAAAACTGCAAAGACTGATGGCCTCTTGTACCAAAAATTTCTTGTTATAAAATGCAATTTGAATTACTTTGTTTGGAACATTTCTAGGCACAAAGCCCAATTTTTGCCCCCTCTAACTTACAGAGAAATATACGCAAGATATAATACAATACTTGATGGATACTCTATTCTTACTGTGAGATGCCTCCTAAATATAAACACTGTACGCATGTACACATATTACAAGCTAACAGTAAGAAATCATTATACAGTCTCTACTGGACAGTCCTGTAGATTATTCAGTTATTTTAGTGCATAGAATCAAATAATTATTTTACAATTAAAAATTGATGGAAAGTGGCATCCTAAGAAATTTATCTTAGTTAATGTATTCTCCAATATTTTGATGTATGCTACATTTAATTCAGTTAGGAGAAAGGTACTTTGATTCTACACTGGCTGTGGGATAGCTGATGTCTGTGGAGTGAAAACTGCTACATGTACAAATGTATCCTGCTGGTTTTCCAACTAGTGTTCCCCATTATTTGTGCTGTGCCTGACTTATATTTTAGTAAGATGTAAATGTATTTTTGAACAGTGGTTGCACTTGAGGTGCTTCTTTAAAGAGTTTTCTCTTAAAGGGCTTTCTGGCATCTGAGTTTGGCAAGTCATGAAAACTTAGAGCTAAATGCTTCCATTAGGCTGGTTTAGGTGAATGTGGACTTTCAAGAGGGACATTCACACAGTTCATATTCAGCTGAAAGGAAGAATCATGATGAGAAGAGCAGCGTTATAGACAAAATGCTCAGTTTATGCCTCAAAGTCAGTTGTAGCCAACAGGTGCTTCTTTAGCAGCCTTGTGCAGGACTGACTTCTATGCAGGGCAAGGATGAATCTTGGGGTCAGTCTTCAGTGGCAACGTAAGTGAATATCAGGAAAATTAATTCACTATATTGCTCTCTAGGTTTTTTGCTTTATCTCTAGAGGAAATCCATGCATGAAAAATCCACCAAGGGATATTTAACTAAAAGACAACATCTGACTTGAAGTCACTGAGCCAGAAATTGCTGGAAGCTGGGAAAGGACACCTGGGAAAATATCACTTACCCTCCTGTTACAGTCCTCTACATTTATCTTCTATCACACAGGGTAATTTGGATTAACCTAGTAGAGCTGTTCTTTCTTGCACTCAGGTTTATATAGGATTATTAATATATAGTAGATATTTACATGTCCATTTTAGCTAGTATTTTTATAGGTCTTCCTAAATCACCTATAGAAACAATGGGAAGCAAATTATTCCTTCAGAAGGTGTTTCAGAGAAACATAGCTTGAGTTTTAATACTCCAGGTAATCCTCTATCTACTGATAGCAGAGGGAGATACAACAGCTGAGCTGGCTGATACAGCTGCATAGCATTGAATAGTTCCTCCCATCCCTAGCCTCTCCATCACCATGGAATGTACTCCATTTTTAACTCAGACATGCACAATCTGTAGCAAGTCTTGTGTAATGAAAAGTTATGTTGTGCTGTATAAAAATACCACAATCAGATTTAACAGAGAATAACAATCATAACACAATTACTCTATTTCATAGCTGCAGGAAGAATGAAACATGTCACTTTTTTTTTGGAGGGGGTGGGGGGAGGTTGTTTTTTTTTTATCACTATTTAGCTGCAGTGTGAAATTCACTGTATCTCTCAAGCCCCCAGGAGACACCTCTTGACCCTTCTGACTGGTTCTCAGCATGGTGGATTGGGCAGCTCACTGTCCCTGTGAATAGCTGTCATTCTGGTGACATACCCATTTGCTGCCAGCACAGACACAAGCAGAGAGCCCAAAGGAAAAATAACATGCAAAGCTTTGCCCATGCAGGGTGGGACACAGTGGAGGACTGTGGTAGCTGGGGAGGGTACTGCAGCTTTGAAACACTGATGTAAATGCTGGTGGCTGAACATGCCCCTGGAGCTGCCTGGCCCCTGGTCCCATGGGCTTCCAGCCCTGCCTGTTTCCTCATTCAGTTGAGACAACCGGGAGAACAAAAGACTGTTTCTAACACATTTAACCGGGGGTTTTCCCCTCTTTGTCTGGGATTATGCTGAACATAGCTTAAACCCTAGTGCCCTCTTGTGATCTTGAAATAGGTGTCAGCTCTCAGCACACCTGCCCCTACAGCTCCAGCTCAGCAGACAGTGGCAGGCAATTGTTTAAAGTTAGGCAAGCATTTGGGGACACAGATATTTTAATTTGTAATCAGCTTTAAAGCCTTCTACGTTTATGCTGATCAGAAACAGCAGCTTAGGCAGAAATTAGTCTTTCCTATTTATAAAAAACATGGGTTTTTTTTCTTCAGGAGCTGAAGGCTTGATCTGAAGTCCACAGAAGTAAAGGGATAAACCCTTATCAGCTCTGGTGCAGCCCTTAATACAGCAAGTTCTTTGGCCAGTGGAGTCACTTAGGCTGAAAGAGGCACACTATTGTAAGATCTGTAAGGGACAAACACTAATTAAGGATAATCTTGTAGAAAATGTTATAAATGTTACCTTTTTGGACATATCCGATATGGGAAACACTGGTCAGTGATAATTTTACAATGCCTTTCTTTTGGGAGGCTTTTCAATGCTTACTAAACCAAATTTAGTTTCTGTGTACGTATCTCTAGACAGATGTATGCAATGCGTATTAGGTATATCTCTTGCACTCAGATAGCTGCCGACTGTATGAATAAGTTCATTCATCATTTCCAGGCTGCCGCCTCTGGGCTGGAAGGCAGCAGCTGTCAAGGAGCACACAGCAGTCTCTTGGCGTATTCAGACGCTCTGCATCCAGTTTGCATTTCAGGGTGATTCCACACAAGGGAAAGTAGAAACTGCTTTATAAAAATGTGTGTTTGTTTTCTAAAATCATCTTGAAATATTCTGCACTCATCACCATTTAAAAAAATCTAGTAAAGCGTTTGCCCTTAAGGCACTTGATATGTCCAAGACTTCGCAGCATTTAGCCACACGTTGCTAAATTTTATAACCCTAAATTTACTGCAAAATAAGGTTATGAATTCATTTTCACAGCAGTGGCTTTTCTAGACTGTGGCTGTTTGCTTATGTTTTAAGCAGCTAATATTCTGCAAACTGAGAGTTGTGCAACTGCAAATAAACATTCTCTACTGACAAAAGTATTTGTTGATAATTTTAGAAGGGAACTGTTGAGAGACTGATGGGCAGATTAACACTAGAGGCCTCTCTAGGAAGAGGTTTATCAACACATTAAGCAACAAAAGGGATATTTATAGTTCTTTCCTGCAATATGCTTTTTCCAGCTCTCTATTGCCATCTTGAGTCTCTTGCTGCCTTTTACAGAAAATCCAAATTGGGGCGTAGCACATTTAGAGACAAAGGGAAAATGGATTTCCAGTCCTGATGACTGCAGCCCTCTCCAGTCATGAAGTATAAGAGAAACATTACTTAGTTTAGTTGAGATTATGCGCATTGTGACAAACTGTAGCAGGAGCTGAAGTGGAATGCCAGGGCAGTGTCAGTGGAAATTTATTATTAAGGGGCAGCAGAATAAGGTTCTTGGAAAACAGCTGAGCTCAGGCCCAGTGGGGAATTCTTGGATATGTGCATCATGCAGACACCACTGGCAGTGGCTGTCAGAGAAGCTAATAAGAGTTTAGAGTGTATTTGCAGGGGAATAGAGAAATCCTGACAGCACTGTCCTATTTGTTATGCAGATGTGTTGATACCCTTCTCTTTGTCCTATAACTGCCTTTCACAAAATTTTCACCTCATTCTAAAAATAAATAAGGCAGGATAAATAAGATATTGTGGTTTGTGTGATCCTAACTACATACTAAAAAAAAATCTATGGATTTCAAAGTCCCTTGGGATAGATAGATGACATAAAAAGTAGAAGCCTGAGGTCTTTCTATGTGGGCATTTCTCCAGCACTTTGTGCTTTCTACTTCAGACTTCTTTTTATAAGCTTATAACTTGTAGAAGTATTTATTATTATTTCTTATTTTCTCTCATTATTTCACACTTTGTGACAGTGTTTTCATTCAGTATTCAGAACTCAGTAACCGATGTCCCAGACAGCAGGAATATGATTGTGAGTTCATTGTTACTAATGGAATACTTGGTGGGGGGATCTCTTCCCCTCCACTGAGTGCTTGACATATACTAAAAATAAGTTGCTAAAATTTGATTCTAAAAAAATCTATGGTCTATAGCCCATTTTAGAATTGTGGGTGTATTTGGGCATAATATTAGCAAGCACTTTCCTCTTCCAAAAAGAGGATACAGTTTTGAGGAACCACTTACACTCATTCTTAATAAATTTCTTAGTAGTAGCTGACACTAATGCAGTTTAAACTGTACTATCACAGGGTTAAATTAGACCTTGATGGAAACAGCCTGAGCTGGATTTTCCACCTTGCTTTCTGCTGCTGCTCTACTGCAGCAAATATTGGTCCTCTGTCTTAGCTTGGAAAACCTGAGAGTTTTTGCAGTGTGTGCCAAGCTAGTACAACCATCTTCTAGACCCTCCTGACTAGTGCAGGGGATTTTCTGTGGTGAGATATAGAAATGCCATTCACTGGTTTCCAAATGCAAGTAAAACTTTGAAGATGTTAGGCCACAGGATAACTATTCTGCAGATCAACTGGAACAAAGGGAAAACATGTATGCTTTGTACCTGATAAGCTGAATACATGGGTGTCTCCCCAGTCCTCTGGAAACCTAAATTCTCTAGTATATCATGGTTATACTCATTTCAGTACTTGAGTTGCCTCTCTATGAATTGGGTTGTTCCTCAGATACAGGTTACATATCAACCTTAGTGTTTCTTCAAAAGGTTGGCCTAATTTATCAGATCCTGCCTTCCGCAATCAGACTGCTGCAATGGTCTTGCAGAGGTACTTTGGCACACCTACCTTAGGCTCTCAGAATTTATATTGCTGATTAGATTTTGTAACGTTCTTGGGAATAATTTTCGGATGGTGTGTATTTACATATATATCGATGTTACCACACTGCTGTAGTGCTGCCTTCAGCACTCCTTTTCATGTATTTCCTGCAAGTGCCATGTTAAATGATGATGAGATTCTGGAAAAGCAACAGGAAATGTTATAGTGGTGCCCACAAGTTCTGTGTATCAATTTTTCCACAAACTTGCTAGTCTCTGAGCCTAAAAATTGTTAGTGAAACATACATGTTTGATCATATTCTCTGTTGTTGACTCTTGTTTGTGTGTCAGAAGCTCTGACCTTTTTATGTTTTATTATAGGGAAAAAAAGGATATAGAGAAAAAGAACTAATTATAGCAATTATTGTGTATTTGATTATAGGGATAGTTGTTTAATTTAGTTGCGTTATATTGCTAAAAACTAATTAGCAGTAATTCATATGGACAAACTCTGTTACCTGCAAGTACTGAGATGCAGGAGAAACGTATGTATATTAGAATCATAGCTCTGGTATAAAATTTGTAGGACATGGAATAAGTAATCACCTTTTGAGTCCAGCTCAGTACATTCAAAGCCTAAAGGATAACATATAAAAATGGAGGAAAGCTGCAGGGAAAAGTGTCAGTGGTATTGTTCCTTGGTGGCCTTAGAGGGGCCATGAGTTGTGGAGGACAAGGCAAAGATTATGGTGGAAAACTATAAAAAAATAACCTGATGCCAATGTCATAAAAGCAGGAGTAGCTGGAAGGTCTTTGCTTCTGACCATGACTAAGGAGATCTCAAAGCGCTTCTTGGATGATTTTGAATATTTATAACTGAGAATTCAAAATCCTGAAAATAGTTTTGCTTTTGAAAATAGGATGGCTCTTTCTGACTTATGGGGGTGCATTTACAAAAAGATTTTTTCCTCTTATGGCTTTAGTTTCCATTTGAGGGTATAGTTTATCCCCTAGATGCTAGCAATAAACAAGACCTATTACATTGTTTAGAGCCTTCCAGGCTCATTTGGATAATTCCTTCAGTAAATTCCCTCTTCATCTGGATGATTCTTCAATAAATTCCCATGACTGAGCTGGGTTTTCACTACATTTCTTTAAAGTCTCATCACTGGATGAGTCCCAGTAGACGTCTTAGAACAGCAAAGTGTTGGGGTGGTGAAACCATGCATTCTTGCCTGCCAGGCAAAGTGCTGACTTTTCATTTGTGCCATGCTGTTGACAATGGCTTGCCAGGAGCCTTCTGTGATGCTCCAACCTTGTGCATTTGTATATATGTGTTACTGTAGAATATATGAATACAGTTTTAAACTGATACTGACTAACCCAAGGAAATGAAAAGAGCAGTCTTCCTTCTCTGAATCCTGCAGTAAAGTCTTTCACTGTGTTAAAATAACTCTTGTACCAGGAGAAGAAGTCTAATCTTACTGGGATGAGGTCAAAAAGTGCTATTTTACCCTAAAGCAGGATATTTTACTCAAGCAATAAATGAAATTAATCTCTCCCAGTCTCTCCATTGTGACTGCTGGATGGCTTCCAAGGCTCCAGCAGCCTTGTGTAGCATTAGCTCAAGTTCGTCAGGATTCCTGTGGTTTGAAAAAAAGACATAACCTATAACTGCTGCTTTGGTTCTTCGTTCATGGCACTGGCAGCACTGTAATGAGGCAAAGGACAGAACATAGTGGTGTTGCATTTGCTGAGCTTTTCAGAAGGACTCAAACCAAGTGCAGTTGCCCTGGTTATAGCTTATCAGTCCCAGACTTCACCCTCTCTAGAACAGAGACACTGGCAGTTATTCTAAGTCGTTAAGTATTCTCATGATAATTTTTAACACCCCCCCGCCCCTCCAAAAAAGAAAACCCCAAACATCAAAAAGTGAACAACCTCCACCCCCTCTAAGAAAGTACCTGGGTTGTGACTACTTTGTATATTTTAATTACACAGGCACAAGATTCTCAGATTCACTGTGATTCCTGAGTTTCCTACTTCACAATTAATTGAAATGGAATATGGATTTGTATTCACTGAATGGGAACAGCACTTACTTTAAGATAGACAGCATGCACCATGAATTCTGAATAAAACTGACATCAGCTCAATGCAGTAATATACTGAGCAGAAAGTTTACTGAAAAGTACTTTCATTCCTCCAGCACAAACCCACTGTATTACTGTACTACACAAGCTGTTTGCTTTTCTACTGCTTGGGAGTTTTGGCTCTTTGGAGAGTTTGCAAGTGAATCTTATCCCACAGAAGGTTTTTGTAGCCATGTTATACTACTGTCAAAAAGATTTGAATCAACTGAGGAGGTAAATGAGAACGAATTAAAATGAAGCCTCTTTCCATTGTAAATACATGCCGGGTAGTGCAAAAATTTGCTTTGGGATAAGTGTTTACAGTGGAAATACTGACCATTCTTTAAGTAGTCATAATGTTCTGAATGTTGTTGCTAAACCTTAGTTACTTTTTTTTCCTGTTTTCTGTCACACAGTATGAAATGTCAGGTTATGCACTCACAGGGCGAGAAACATCAACCCACTTTGTTTAATTCATTGTGAAGGGGATGATTCATTCACTGTCCAATCACATTTCTGACTATGCTCATTTTAATAGGCTAAGTATTTTCCTAATTTCTCTGCTAATCATAAGAAACACTTTCCGTCTGAGTTCAGAGACTGTTGTTAAATTTCAAGCTGGGATTAACACAGTGCTAAGGAATCAAAACAAGTCTAGGTAATGGATTTAGAGTATTTTGCATGCACTCAGGTGAGAACAAGTGGGGTTGATTGTTTATATGCTTAGATTGATGTGTACTCATCTCCACTTGCACCTGTAAGGGCCAGGATTTTCACTGGTTAATGCAACTTTCTCAGCAGGGTTTAATTACCAGAAATAAGTGCAATGACAGAAAAAAACAGTTTACTGTGTAATTAAATTGGTCTTGCACTGGTTTAGAGAGATGTTTTTGAGCTGGGTGAATAACTGTATGTTCTTCAATTGTAGTGGCTGTACTGTAAATGGAATCATATCTTCACTGGAACAAAACTTGGTTCTCTGAAAATTTCCTGCCTGGCAGGAGTCAGGAAAGGTAAGATTGACTTCCAGCACCATCATAAATTTTTTCTGTGCAAATATGCAAATTTTGTCTATAAATCAAGTATTACTTTTGTTAGGATAATGTTACAACACCAAGCTAAATGCTGGGAAACATTGCTCATCTTTCTTGTCTAACAGAAAGTAATCCCTACTATTTATTTATGGAATTTATGGATATTATTGGTTTTGACAGCATTATCTATATAACTAAATGCTTATTAGAAAAGAGCCTGACTAATGAAATTACGGGGAATTTTTTAGATGTGGTTCTAATATCTGGTCATGTTTTAATTTGGACCTCCCATGAAGACACTACCAAGAAGAAGGTTTCTGATAAATCTCAGAGCATCCTGCTGAATAAGAATTTGTCTCAAAAGTAATCTGTTTTCAAATATTAATAGGTAATTTCATAAAACCTTGAGTCTTCATTTCACTACAAATGGCAGTGATTGGGCATAACATAATGTTCAGTTTCCTGTTGGGCTAGTATTAGATGGAGAAAACCAAGCTTCCCAGACCTCCTCAAAAATAGGCCTATTCCCAAAAAGAAAAACTGACAACAAGAATTATTAATGTCCCTAAAAGCTAACTCCTACTCTGCAGGGTAAATAGAAATAGTTCAGCCATCTGCAGTAGTGTCAATAGAGTTAAATAACTTATATAATATCTGGAGTTAAGAAGAAAAGATAATGAAATAAGTCATCCTATAGGCAATATAATACTTCATGGCAGCTACAATATTTAGGAAAGTACATATAGACTAAACACAGTTTTGATATCACTCAAGGACACCTATGAGAGAAATTATATAATTTTAACAGAGCTCCTTTAACTGTGATGAAATGCCTGGTTTGATCCCTTCTTGGAGAACCACATCTTCGTATTCCAGGATGATGCACTTGTTGCTTTTAGCATTTTATGTTCCTAGTTATGCAGTGAGAGTTGACTGACAAACAGCAAATGTCATATTCCTCCCCCTCACCCTGTAACCATAAGGTTGGGGTTAAAAGTGGGAGGGAAAAATAGGAGAGGAATAAAATAGAGCACAAGAAATTTGGCAGCATCAGAAATCTGCATGCACGATGAAGTGCTGAATGACGCATTAAGGCAAACCACCTTAATTATACATTACATGTGGTAAATTATAAGATAAAAGTGTTCTAGAAACTAAATCCATCCTATATTTCTATGTTGCATTATCCTGAAGTGACCCTGGGCAGCCAAATGTTCTTGCAGTCTGTCCTTGGCTCCTTTTGCATTATACAGGTTCCCAAGCCAATTTGCTAAGTCAAACATCTGAGCTGCAAATACAGATCCCCAAAGCCTACTGTGCTTTCCTTGTTCTAAGACTCCCTTCACAGTATGGCCTCAATTCAAATAAATACTTAATATGTACTTAAATCCCACTTAAATCAATGGGATTTAAACATTTGCTTAAATGCTTTGCTAAATCATGGTCTATTAGACTGTCTATGTTGGAGATCAAATTATAATTTATATTGCTGTGATTTTTTTTTTTTTCTGGTGTTATATATGAGACCCCAAACTACATTTCACTGTAGTCTAAAACTGGAACTGTTTAGAGGGAATGTTCCTAAGACACCAATTCATCACATTCGAAAAACAGGTTTTAATTATTTTGGACATCAGCTATTGTTAAATTTGTGTGCCTGATAAATTGAAACCAAATAAGCTCAGTTAAGAGACTCAATGCTTTTCAATCACCATCAGTCTGAAGATGAATAACATGAGACTTTCAGTAATGATTGCAATTCCTGGTAAATGTGGGAACATAGTTTTTACAGAAGACAGATACATGAAAATATTTGAAGAGGAAGGGAGATTCTTTTTTCTTCTTTCACTGATTTGTTGGCAGTCTTGGCTAATTTCCACCCCCTCAACCACCACCACTACCCCCCACCCCAAATGCAACTAGGATTGACAAGGAAAGCAGACTTTGTAGCAGAGGAGGCAGCAAGAAAAGAAGGTGCCAAAAGGGTCATCAAAAATCCCCAAGAAATATGATGTGTAGGGAAAATGTGTTAAAAATATTGCAGCTGTATATACTTTAATTCTTTTAGGAGAGAGTCACATGTCCTGCTATGCCTGGGATGCCCAAAGTGGTTCCTCTGGCCTTATCACTGTGTTTTTGGAAAAGAGTGAAGATGGATGGTGGGAAAGTGAGGACTCTTCTTGACTTCTCCTGTAGTACAAGTTCTCTGCTTGTAGTGGAAATCAGCCAAAATACAGCTCATATGTCAAGAAAGCCCGAGTTAAAGGATGAGTGGAAAATACCAGATGCTTACGTTTGTCTTTGATTTTCTCAAAGCTGCTAATACTGATTTTCTGCTTAATTAGCTAAATAAGAGATGGACTGTCCTTCTCTTTTATGTACAGATATTTCTCAGATCATGTAAGATCTGAGTTAGCCATCAGTAGGGCACTGCTGCCGTGAAAGAGGAAGATCTTGATGCTGCTTTCGTAAACAACATTAAGAGGAGATAATTGCTGTAGAGCACATCCAATACTTCTCTCTCAAAGTTCAGCTACCCTACCAGAATTGCTCCAAGACAAGGATTTCTGAGACAACTTGTTGTCTGACAGTTAGTTTATAATTCTGTCCTTGGAATAAATCACTCTCATAGGGTACATTTTCTGAATTAGGTAAGATTTATTTCTAGTCCAAGTGTTGTCTTTCGTCCACTGCTTAGTTTTCTGTTAAGCAGCTAGGATTTTCCTAAGAGATTTCAGGATGTTGTCCATAACCTCAGGGTATGGGTGGACAAATAAATCTAACTCTCTTGAACATGAAGTGACCTTTCTGCAAGGGAACTTTTTTATGGGCATCTGTAAGTGTTCTTCAGCATTTTTATGCTTCTTGAAAGGTGAGAATAAGTCAAACATGCATTAAGGTCATTCAAATGCGCAGAACCATAGGATCACACAGAAGAGCATTTAAAGTAAAGAAAAGGTAAGCCTCTTAACTGAGGAAAAACTGTATGGTGTTGATCAGCTGCAGAATCAGCAAAGCAAAAATCAGACAGGTTCTGGAGAGGAGTAGGTGGGATCAACAAAGCCATCATTATTAGATATCATAAAACCGTTCAAAGTATGCTCACTCTTTGGGTCACTTTCTATTAATTACAAAGCCTACAACACAGTCTACTGAGTATATCTGATATGGCCTTTTCAGACAGCAATTGTAAATGTTCTGAACATATATAATTTCATAGTAATTTTAATATTCCATTTCCATAATTTTATAAGATATACATGCACAGTCAGATGTACTTATCACTTTCAGAAAAACGACACACATGCAGAATATGTTGTAATTTAATACAACTGGCAAAGTTCTTTTGAGAATATAGTTTAATTATAAATTCATACTAACATTGAAAATTCATGCATCACTATTTGGAAAAAATCCTACTTCAGAATATAAAACATGAAAAAAATTACAGAGTTCATCTCTAATTGACAATTCTTTTTATGCATTAATTGATATATATTTTTAAAGTATTTCTTTACTAGGGTTTTTGATCATCTCCAGAAAGCCATTACAGGACTTCTGTGAAAGGGGGAAAATAATAATTTGCTGAGCAGGGAAAGTAACTCTCTTACACCTCATATGATGATACAATTTCTCTATCTTTTGTGTTCACTGAGGAATCTTTCTTTTGCAACTCTCTTTGTTCCCAAGCTTGGATAAAAATTATCACTTCTTCTAAAACTCTTAGCATATTGCAATGTCCTTTGTTTCTCCTCAAAGGCTGATGTACGACTTGCACATGAAAGTGTTTCATGCTTTTGTGTTGTTTTTTGAAGATTTAAAGTTTCGAGAAATATTTACTACTTCCTATTCTTTTCTCACAACTATGAAGTGTAGATATAAAAAGATGCCCCCTCCAGTTTTCATGTTCTTTATCACATACTGAATTAAATTAGAAGGGAAAATGCAAAAGAAATTAAATTGCAATCTTCTCTCAAATGATAACAATTAGATTAAATTTAAACTAAAATATTAATAAAGTATTAATTTTTCTTGGTGGGAAATTCCATTAATGGAACAGTCTCCCAGGGAAACAGAAACAAAGTGATTAACTGTCCTTTCTACTTGAGTAATGAGATATTTCTAAAATAAATAGTTTTGCCTGGTTTAGCATTTTTCTCTTAGGTATTTATGCACAGCTCTGGGACCTCAACCTCTACATGGTATGTTCTGGACCTTGTTTTGGGGTGTCTCACTCTCTCTTAATTCTCACACTTTTCAGAAGGGGTAAATTGCAGCAGGCTAGAAGAGAATTTCTTTCAGATTCCATAATTAGAAATAAGGGAAAAGTTAAACGTGTCTAATTTCAGCGACAAAATGACTGAAATTATTTTTAAATGGGAAATATGTCCAAATGCAAATTCTCATGAAAAGGTTCAGATTTTGAAAATTAGATAATTTTAATGTAGACTTATGGTTGTTTTTCAGTTAGAAAATTAAACTCCAGAAATGTCCCCTTGGATAAATGAGGTTTCTGCAATGTTGAAATTAATCAATCAGCTCTTCAATAAAAGCCAAGCCTCAAATCCACAAGCATGAAACAACAGCTAGTAATGGCTACATAAATTGATTTCAGAAGGTTAAATATGTACATTCAGGGCTTAAAGAACAAAGTCTTTATGGCCTTATCCAAACCAATATCTGTGTGACTCACATTACTTTGCATACACTGTAATCATGAAAATTAGGGACTGGGTTTAGATCAGGCCATGAAGTTTGATTCACATTGGAATGCTCAATCAGGGTAAGTTTTTTCCTGATGAACGAGGTTTGTGGAAGCCTTGACACTGAAACATTTTGTTCACTGCTGGGGCTGGAAGAAGGATATAAAAAACCTAAAGGTACTAAGTATGTGTGTGAGGGTAGAATTTTTTTTGGCTGATGGTTGGGCACATTTAAAGGATAACAATAGGGTTTCTCATTAGACCTAGATGAAAGTCAAAGTCGGCAACTATAGCTGGCTTCCATGCTAAAGTTGTGGCTGAAGTTGGCATCAATACTTTTGGCTAAACTTTAGAAGCTGGTTTGACAAATGGGTTCATGTTAAGAAAGAGATGTAAATCTGTAAGTAAACATGCCTAAAGCCCCACTGAGTAGAAATAGGTAGGCTTTGGTTTTACCAAAAGGTTGCTCCATTATAGGCATATCAAATGGATTTGAATAAGTCTAGAAATTCCAAATGGCAGAGAAGCCAGGCAAGAGCAAGATTTCAACCAAGAGAGGTCTTCTGTGTTTTTTTTTCTGTTGGACTTTCCAAACTAATGCTGTAACTAGATAAAGGGTAATAAAGGGGGATCCTGGGCTGTGCCGACATATGTTACATAATTTCTCAGGCTAAAATCAATGTTATGTCCTTCAGATCTCAGAAAATTACAGTTAGGGTAAAGGCATGTAGACCTGGACTAAAGTTTTTGTGTTACCCATGCAAAAAACCGTTTCAGGTGGAATGAGGTAAAATTTGGATTGCAGTGTTTGCATTAAGACAGAATGAGTAGAAGTTTTTGGCTTTCATTTGGTGGTAGTGATCTTCCTTGTCAGCACAAGGCTTCCAGGCCTATGTGACTAGCCAAACTTTTCACAGTCAAGCTCATGTTTGGATTTATGCATACGTTCCTTGGCTGAATTAGAACTTAAGACCCACAGTCAGTGTCAAGCTAGGATGTGAAATGGCCAGTGGTCAAAAAATAAAAAATTAAGACTGGTAGGTGTATAGTGAACAAGCACCATAAATGTTACTAAAAACAGCTGAAAAGCAGCCAAAGACAGGAAAGATAAAAGGTGTAATTAAGTGTAATCAGCACAAAAAGTATAACTGCAGAAGACAGAAACGTAATGAATTCAAACGTTCTTCCAAAAAACCTTTTATTTCAAAAAAGCAGAAAGAAAAAATAATCTGATGGTGATTATTTGAATCATGTGGCATATGATCACAACCTGAATGAGAAGATCAAAATTTAAAACAGGAAGGAAAAAAATCACCTCAAAAAATAGGGAATTATTTAAGTATTTTTTCCATCTTTTTTAGTGAGGTTTTGACAAATCTCACAAGGATTTGTGGTTTTGAAAGAAGGAGCATTTTGGTGCATCCATGTGCATTCAAAATACCTTGAGCCCTTTGGTTGAGACTCTGTACCTCCAGCTATAATGCTGCAGTCCCTGCAGCCATCTCGCAGGGAGTCTGTTCATGTTGACTGAGGCAGAGCCAGGGAGGGACACTCATATAGTAGGCAGCACATAGTCTTGCTGGTAAGGTCCTAACTGTAACCTTAACTTCCCTGTTGCAATTAATTTTACCTGGCTAGGGTAAGCAGAGTCCTATGGCATATGTCAATGAGTAGCAATTGTAGATAGTGGTAGACAATTTCTCCTTTACATTTAAATCCTGTTTTCCCTCTTCTGAATCGCCATAGACTTACTATAAGAGTAAGTATGCAGAGTTTGGGGCCCTGGCTTCAGAGCAGCTGAAGGTCCTTTTTGTGCTGAAGCTGAATCTATCATGCAACCATCAGAGCTGCTGTTGACTTTCCCAAGGACCCTTGTGAGGATTAGCTGTGTTTGACAGCAGTACTGATAGGCTGAAAGGCTGAACAGTCCATTTCTGTTTCCTCCTTATGTCAACTTAGATGCTTCTGTTTTTGTGTTCTCTCTGATTATAGCCTTACTGTTCCCATCCTGCCAATTCAAGCAGCCAAATTTGACTTGGGGACGGTATTTCCTTTCTTTTCATAACTGGTTTACTGTCCTCTGCTCCATGTCTTCTTGGCAGTTCTTTGCTCTGCAAATCAGTGAAACAAAGGATGCTCACTTCACTAGAAATAGCAATCATTTTCCTGAGGGTTTTGTGGATTCAGCTTATAGGAAAGCAGAGACTAACCAGGCTTCCTTCAAAAACAGATTTGTCCTGACAGAATCAAGTGATGGAGCTATAAGCCATTCAATTCGTGATTTCTTCTCTAAAGGGTCTTAATGCCTTTTGAGGATGCTTATCCCTGTGTCCTGCTGCTGTACTGCTGCCAGCAGTCAACCTTCTGCCACAGCATGTGCTGTTGTGTTCCCGTCAAAGCTTCTATTTCTGCTTCTAGTGCTTCAGCAGCAGCAGTTCAGATCAGAAAGGCAGTCACACGCTGTTAACTCACCCAGGTAGAGCGATGTTCGTAACACTGAATGCCATTTTTCTTTTCATTACTTAGAACATCCTGAAGATCTCTAACAAGCTGGCCTACCACTACTATCCCCACCACATGTGAGCTGGCCTTGTTTAACCATCCACTCATTTCCTTGTTCTGGTAGGCAGTGAAAAAATGGTTTCTTGGTGATGGCTCATGCCCTTGTTCTTAGTAGATACCTGCTTTATTATGGATAAACATGTGAACTGGAAACCAAGAGTACCTGTGCACCATTTTGGGAAGGCATGGCAGACAGCTGTGGTAAGAAGCTCATGTCCAAAGCTTTGTAAAGAGCAGAGTAGTTTGAGAAGCTGTGACCTCTGCTTCTTCCTCTGGCTTTGGTTCACCACTGAAAGGAGTCCTGTCAACTGTGCTTCAGAAACACATGCACAGAAAAGAGTTTTATTAAAAAATACATTTTCTTGCTGTTTGATCAGAGAATTGCATTTTTTGTAGCACTCATTTAAATGCTCAGAGACTATTATGCCCAACAGATGATCTTGCAATATTTAACAGCCGAACCACCTACATTAGGGTAAAAAAGCAACATAAATTGATTAAGCAGTTGTCAACTGGATCTGAGATGTGGGATGAGATGTGAGAGCTAAATCAAAGTGCAATTACCAAGAGTATAATAATTATTGACATGGCTTTCTGCGTTTTGAAAGATGTTTGTTACTAAAAGAAAATTTCAGAGATCTCAATGTTTCTTCTGTAACTTCTGTTCCCAGGAATCTCTCAAGAATTTGCCCTAAACTGATAATTCATCCTCATATGTCATGTATAATTTGCTGAAACATGGATGGTTCATGAAGTGTCAGTGAAACTCATTGATAATTGATCTTTTAGATATTCTGAGATATGGACTTCATGGCACATTTGGAGATGACAACATGCTATGTATCAAACCAGTCTTGCAGAATAATTCCTTTCAGACTGGTTTGGTAAGTCATAGCGTCCTTAATAACTGAGCTCCAACAACAGGTCTGATGCAACCTATTCCCCTCTAGTTCTTCCTATTGTTGTCCAGTAGCTGATGCATTGCTATTCCCCACTTCTATAAAACTGTATCTTGTAGACACTTTCCCAACTCAGGAGACATGCTCTAGGCATTGCTTTTCTGCCTTTTCTTTCCATTACAGAATTTCTTGCTAGGTGCTGCACTGGCCAGAGTAAGATTAGCATCATGAATGGATACCTGAAGAATTTTCACCTTCTAAATGGAGATTTGTGATCCAGTGACTCAAACCTTTCCGTTTCAGGTATTCTTGGTTCCTAATTGATCTATAGTAAATCACATTATTGTTAAATGTTCCAGGAAGTTAGTGCATGTCATTGCAAATGATAGAATCTTGTTTAGTTACCTACATCTCAGATTCCAGTGGATGTATTCTGTTGGCTTTTTTTACTCAGAGAAGTACAAGTTCCTAATCACATTGTTCTGGTTTCTTCATATTAGGTCATGTTACAGATTCCAAATCCAGTTAAGACAAAATCCAATTAGTTTCTCGTTTTTAAGCAGAAAGGCATAATGTCTGGACCTGGTACTTCAAAATTTCTATTTTACAGAATTTGTCTGCTTTGGGTGTGCAGGAGGAACAGGGCGCTCAGCATTGGGTGCATCACCTCCTTAATTTTCTTTCAAAGAGACTTTCCATAGAAAGTAGTGAATTAAACTAATAGCCTGATAAAATAGTATTCAGAAGAATGCTTTGGCAGTCAAAATGCTGCTGCTCTCACTGTGTCATTTATCTTCTTCAAAAACTCCTGTGAACAAGACTGCACTCCAAGCTTGTTTTATCATCTGGCACTTACAATTTATTGATTTTATTATTCATCATTATGAGAAGAAAGAAATTTGTTCTATGACAGAAAAAGGAGTCACATTTCTAGGAAATGTATTACTCATCTGAATCAGAATTCTCTTTTGTATCAAACCCATATAATTACTTATGAGAGCTTCACCTTTCAGCAGATGTTGTTTCTGTAAATGAATGAATTTGATCCAGGTCAGAAAATGCGGGACAAGACTTCAAAGAAAGCTGTAATGCATTCCCACATTTTCAGCTGCTCTATGATGGGCAATTAATTGCAGGTGGAGTTCTCATCCTATAGATATTATATTTTCAAGTTCTTATAGTTGAAATACTTGGTCCCACTAGAATATTTTCAAAGTCCTTAGAAGGCACAGGAAAAACTGCAGAAAATCTTTAGTAGGCTTTGAGTCAGAGCCTAAATATCCCTTCATTTAAGTTTCCTGATGATAAATGTTAACAATAATACTCATTTCTCTAGCAATCTGCAGATATTAAGCATTAAATGTGGCATGGAATATTTATGTTATACTGGAAAAGTAGTGCTTGAAAAGTTCACCAAAAACTTAATCAAACTGGATAAATTTAAAAACATTCTATCCTTAATTTCTGATATTAAAATTAAAGAACAACCCTTGGTGAAAAAGTGATGCAGTCTATATATCTCAGAGAGGAAGGAAGATAATAAAAGTATTTTGCATGTTACATAAGTTCTCTTTTTTGTTCCTAATTAATTACTCACTGTTTCCTCTTAACAAAACCAAAGAACTGTCTTTGAGTTTTAAACGCTGACCTGGACTTCAAATGGGGATTTAATTGTTTCTATCCTTTCAAATGAATTTCCTATGACTTTAGTGTTCTTGGCCATATCTCAGCTTCCCAGTGCCATCTCTTATGCTGTGGAATTGAACTAGATGTACACAACTGTATCTGGAGTTGTTTTTCAGCCAAAAGTGACTTGTCACAATTGTACTGCAAGTTCATGGAAAGAACAAGGGAGAATAACAAAAAATTAATGGTGTGCATCCATGCTATTTGAATGGGCCATATGTCTGAAGTCCCAAATTGCACCAATTACTAGTTCAAGAACTGTAATAGTGGCAGCGCTGCTAGTGCAATGGCCAAGGAAAACATTTCAAACCTTCCAAATGAAATTGTGATAGCTGTAAAGAGATACTCAAGTCAGGATATGTCCTAGTAAATGATCTACCTTTCCTCTTGTTTAGCTGACAACATTTGTTTCCCAATGTTTTGTTTTCTTTCCCAAGGGCTAATCGACATCTAATTAAAGAAAGAACACATTTACCAAAGCTAACTCTTGACAGCAGCAATGTACAAGGAAGCAACTTGGCCACATGGTGGAGCTTTCTGCTCTCTCAGCAGGAAAATTGGTCAAAAGAACTGCCTGATTGCCAGAATCCTCTAGCAAAGACGGAGATACCAAGTCCTGTGGGTTACACTAGAAATATTGTTCTTTATGGTGATTTATGCTTTTATGTGTAATGAGGGGTGTGGATGGGGGTTCTTTTATTATTTTCCCCAGGTCTGGAAATCGTTTCTAATGGTGAAACTGATACATTTAATTCAGACTAGCAAATTTCGGTTCACTTCCAGCATTCTTAGCCTACCGTCACATCAGACAAAGGGGTCCTCAGCCTATTCATCCCTGAATGCATCGAATTCATAATACCTATACATTTATTTTACAAATAAAAGCAGTATGCTGTCCTCACTATGTTTCCTCACTGGACTCATTGTATGCTTTGCCTTCCTCAGCCTCATCTTATGTAGTACATGACTTGGATCACATTGAACGAAAAGGCTAAGGATCAGCAGCAGATGCAGGAACATTAATTAATAAATTGCTAATCCATCTTCATTAACAAAGAAGTCCAACCAGAATGGATATTAAGACAAAGAGCTGTTGGCACTTGTGCAGACTTAAGGGAACATCTGTTTGTGGTGGAAGAAGATTCACTGTGTGATAACAGAAACAAAGCCTCAAAAGAAAATCCTTTTGCTTCTAGAAGTAAGACTTTTTATAAGAACTCCCTTTCACTGACTTTTTTCCCCAAATTTCTTTGGTTTCATCATCTTTTCTTACCTATGGTTCAACATGTTATCCCTTTAGAAATGCGTACTGAGTATGTAAAAACTAATTAGATGATGAACCAGGACTTTCAGGGATTCAGTTCTCTCAATCGCTTTTGTGTGCTTTGAATTAGAATCCAAATGTAAAGGTTTGTCTATGGGTACACATTACACAGTCTGAAACTCGGAATTGGTTCAGTTTAATTCTTTATGCATTTAAACCAGATACCCAATCTAACAAATCAGTATTAGTTACAGATAAGATGATTTATGAGTATTCAGAGAATGCACTCATTTAATTAAACCTGAAAAGATTTGATTTCATTTCATTGACATAATTTCTTCATTTGGGTTTCACCTTGGAAACATTTTTAAATTGTGAAAAGAACTGCATATCTTAAAACATTGAAACAAACACACAGCTTTATGAAAATGTGTGAAAACTAAAGTTTGTGACTAGAAGAGAATTTCATGATGATGCTATAAGCAGGAAAAGACTAGGAAGGAGAGCAAAAAGGAGATGATCAGACTAAATCTGTTGTGCAATATTAATGAAAAGCTAAATATTAATGATGGGTTGTGAGTCACAATCCTGTTATTAGACTTAAACTGCTTTGCATGAACTGAGCCTTAGAAGCTGTCTAGATGCGTCTTCATGGCCTATCTCAGATGAGTTAATTTAGCTAAGCCTGTGCTGCATATTACAGGGCTTTTTCAAAACATTTCACCCACGAGGCATATAAAAAATACCATGAGACCAATGGACACAATATACGAACTCACAAAACCTAGCATATGTTCAATGTGTTCTGGCAGGAGGGAGAAGATCATTACAACAGTATCTGAGAGAGTCTCTACACTGCTTATGGATTTTGAGGTTTTTCTTTTAACTTTTGGTCTCAAAACTCAACCTCCACAACCCTGATGATAGCATTTAATTCAGCAGCAAAATAAGGCTTATATATCTTTTATCATGAGGGCCTTGGAAGAAAGGACTATTTGAAATATATATTATGATTTTGTTAATATTTGATTAATGATTATAAACTTTGGTTTATATTTTTTGCATTGTTTTTACAATACTTTTGCACTGAGAAGCATGCAGAGAAGACCCAGAATCCAAACAAGCAAAACACAAGATTCTTACTCTGTAAAAATAGGTTAAGAAAGGATTTTCCCTTGAAGATATGCACATTCTGTTCTCTTTTTCTAAAAACCAGGACATAAATGGTTAATGTAAGGGCTGTGGGTCTGATCATCCACTGAAGTCAGGGGCAAAAATGTGATTTGTCATTTTAGTGTTCCTTCTGTTCAGCTGAATCGCATCAATTCAGAATACTCAAAAGCGTGATAGCTGTGTCTTTTCCTTTTGAGACTAAAAAGCTATTATGAGAAAATCTGTTCTGTTGAAAAATTGAGGGTGCTAATGGATTATTAAATGTCTGGGTTAACCTTACTAGAGATGTTTTCATTGGGATAACTCAATTTAATACAGTATAATAGAATTTTCTAGTATATGTTAAAGCCCAAACGGTTATGTGTAAAAGCAAAGATGAAAGTCCCTTTGAGAAATCTGCTTGAAAGCTGATTATTTGAAATTGCTGTAACCTTATAACTGCTTATTCCAGTGATGAGATAATGACATAATTTAGAACTGGGTGGCTTAGTGATATATGTTTCATTTAGATTCTTCCTAATAGGTGACATTTATTGAAAGCTGACTCTTGAACTGTGTTCCATGCCTTGTGCTATCTATCTGCCTTGGAGCTGTTGGGCACCATAATTACATTTTGATTCACTTCCTGTATAATTTATGAGAAAATCCTTCCATGATAGGAAAGTACAAAGTCCAGATAATGAGAACATGACAACGTATAAGATTTAAGGTGGCTGTTCAGATTGCAGCTCAAACCGCCCATGACTCAGGCACTTTCAAGGTCATCCAGTATGTAGAGAGCTCAGGCAGCACAGTGGTTTTGAGAGTGTATAAAATAAAAACATCTTTCACCTTGTAATAAACATCAGTCTTGACATCATTGTTCCTAGAAATAGAGGCGTGTCTCATGGGTAGACTTAGGAGAAATGCCAAATTTTACCATGGCATTTAGCTGCCAGCACACTGTCTTTCTGTGAAGAATAAAAATAGTTTAGTGCCAGGACATAATGTTTTGAAGTCTCCAAAGCTTTGCTGTTTTGTTTTGCTACACTTTCAAAGTTTTCCCCTTGGCAGTTTCTTGATAGTAATAGATGTAATTTTTAAGTCGTATTTCTTAATGCCAGTTGTTTGGGGTTTTTTTACCCTTTAGAAAACTCTTGTAGATAAATCATTATGTTGCCAGCTCCTCTCATCATCAGCCTGGTCTACACTATATCTAGGGGTAAGCAGCTGTATTTGTTTTCCAGGCAAAGGATATTGTATATCCTCTTTAGGTACTGTTGACTCTGGGGGTTTATGGGCTTTATCCAAGTAGAGTTTCAGAAACCTGTTTTAATACTGCAAACTCTGTATACGCTTGGGTGTCTTTCATTGCATTGTTACCATGTATTTCACGTGCCTAGAAACAGAAAAGGGACAAAAGACAACGGCCAATGAGCATGTTGGCCACTGAAAGCAACATTCGATTTTGTTTGCTTTGCCTCCTTGGTCTAAACAGACAACTCATCCCAAATTCCTTGTGAGAAAACTGCAGGGAGCAATTTTCCACAGAGAAATGGATTCCGGTGGAGACTTTTAAGTCCGAGCTTGGGAAGACTAAAGGAGTTTGGGGACTGAATAAGGAAATGAGACAAGTTTAACAGAGGAAGCAGGTACATTTTCAAGGAAGGAAGGAGGGACCAGCCACAGCTGGAAGGAAACCTCATGTAAAAGGTAAAGGCTGTGAATGCACTACTGCAGCAGCCCTGTTGTCCTTTCCTTCTAGGCAGTTGTTGTGTGGTACCTTTGACCTAAATCTATGCTGCTGTTGATGAAAGGGATGAGCCCACAAAGTTTCTGCATCCTCCTGGTTCATTCCCACCACCTCTCCTGTGCTCACAGCAAGGATTACACTGCTGAATGGTAGCTGAATCAAAGAATTGATCTGCTGAAAACAAATCTAGAAAGTTGAGAGAGGCAAGGGAGTGTCAAAAGTACTATGCAGAGATGTTTAACTCAAGTGATCATGTAACCATAGCCAGGCACACCTCGCTTTTCTAGGTACTGTGTTGATGCAACATCCTGGAGTGAAAGGGGAATGAGCATCTCTTTGCAGACAATAACTTGAATTGTTGCATTTGGGGTTTTTCCTTGGACAAATGATGATTGTCGTTTGCTAATGGGTTAACTGTTATGTATCTAAACAACCTCCTAGGTGATGCAGTAATAGAATTATTAACATTTTTTATGCAATGAATTAAGCTGATCTGGATTTCCTGTCCTGTTTTTTCTGAACTTCTGGTTTATGAAGAAGTTAGAGAATAAATGCAGGTGAACTAATATTACTATTCCAATGGTAAAGGTCCTCTAAAATTGGGATACAGCCTAAGCATTCTTCTAGAAGGGGAGATGTACAATTTTATGAATCCCTTTAATGTGAGGCATAGACAGAACTCAGGTCTTGTAATTCTTCAGTGCCTGATTTCTCAGCATAAAGATACTGGACAAAATTAGCACAATCATTTTCATATTCCTTTATATCACAGAACAGTTATGGATAGAAGGGACCTTAAAGATCTTCTACTTCCAGCTGCCATGGGTGGGAACTCTGTTTGTGGAGGTCAGTCATGTTGTTCTATGCTAGGCATATGGAATAAAAACTGGGGATTTGGGCATGACATAAACAAGTTAGCACCTCAACTGTCATTGACGGTAGAAGATCTGGTGAAGCACAAGGGCAGCCTGAAGAACTTGACCAATGCAAAATCAATCTTTCTGAGATGAGAAGGAAGTCTAGAGGCTCAACATCTTGGTGCCCACATGTCGCTGCCTTGGCTGAAAAAAAATGCTGACTGTTCTGTTTAAGTTCTTCTCAGCTGAAGAACTTCATCAGATGCATTTCAACATGAGCCTGAACTCTGACTGAAAATACGTTTTTCATGAATATTAGAAATGGTGCAAAACAACATTCTAAGAATTGGAGGACAATGAAAAACCAGCTTGAATTGAACCAGGCCCAAACTTTCTCTACTTCAAATGTTGACAGTTCTTTACTTCCTCACCCTGGGATAAAATAAGACAATATAATAAATCACATGTTCCCAAAAGACCTTTAAAAGCCATTGTGCAAATTCAAGGTTTTCATCTTAGTCAGAAATGTAAAACCAACCCTGAGCCCTGACTATCCAGTTACTTTCTGCCACTGTCAATTTCTTTAACTCTTCCTCTTTCCTTTGAAAATGTGAAATTTATTTTATTTTTTAAAAATGTTCCTAATTTTCACTGACTCCTGTGTCTGGCTTGTAACGACTCATGTAAGTCTGGAAAATAATTTGGTTACAGTGCTTTCAGAAAGGTCTCTAGTGAAATGCATATGTCTGTAGGATCCACATCTTATTGCTGGACAGACAAAGCTGCACAAAACACAGATTCCCTTGCAGTAAAGACACTACAGCCTATGACACTTGAAATATAAGTTTTCTTATGGTGCCTAATTGCTTTCTTGCCACCTGAAAGTAGAGAGCTGCAAGTCACAGGGGCAGTGTGTCATGCAAAGCAGGGCAGTGCTGCAAGCAATGTATATCAGCTGAACTGGCTGTAAAACCTGTTGAGGCCTGCTCTGCCCCACCATGGGGGCTTGGCTTGGCATGTGGCTGCTTCTGTTTTGTCTTTAGCCCTCTCTCCTCCCCTTCTATTTATCCTCAGCCACTTTCTTGGTATTAGGGTTTAAAATATTCTTGATAATTTTCTGAATTCAGTATATTCTGTTGTGGATTGTACTGTCACAGAAATGTATATTTTAATAGTCATGGTACTCATCCAAGAATAAAAATAGTCATCTTATGATGATATAAGGCCACTTAACTCCACAGGAGAAGCTTTTTAATGAAATATTTTTTTATGTGGGATGTGAATCCACGAAAAAATTAAGCTATGATGGGAGTATTCGCCTTGATCTAAGCCTGATAAATGTCAGCAAGAGTTATGAACATGCTAAAATTGAAAAGCAAAACCTACTGTATGAAATTAAACTGTCCAAACAATCTTACAAGGAGACAGTGACTTAAGAGGAGTTCAGTAGATCGATTTTACTCTCAGTAAGTGAAGACAGTGGCTTTGGCATTGTTACCCTGGAAATCCCATAACTGCTCTTATGTCAAGCTGCACATCTATAATATCTCTGGGGACTGAACAGGTGAATTGAGGTTGTAATTCGAGAATGAAACATCTTTCTCTGAAGTCCAACTGGGTTGTCTCTTGATCTTCGTTCTCCCAGCTCTAAAAGTAAAGGTCCTCATGCTAAGAGGAGTTTCGGGGTTTAAACACAAATTTGGATGCTGTACAGTTTCATTACCTAGTGCTGGTTTCTATGGGGTTGAACAGGTTTAGCACTCCTGAGAATCAGTTCACTTAAAGATGTACAGGTCAACTTTTTGAGTGTTTCCAAATACTTTTTTCCCCATCTGTTTTATGTATTTAAGGATCGGGAGGTATAATATTCTTTTTATATAGAGATGACTGAAAAACTCAGTCCTTCCAGAATTTTTTACCCTGGAAATTGGGATCAGCAGTGTTGTGAATCTCCCAAGCAGGGGGATTTTGAAAAGGTCCCAGAATTTAACTTCAGTGCTGGAAAATTTAATGGGTTAAATTTAAACTGAAACTCCGTGGGAATGGACAAGCATGGAAAATACAGCTTACTGTTTGCCTGAATTTTCAGCAAGCAGAGTACACCAAACCAGCTTTTTCCTGCAAAAGTGTTTGAAAATGCAAAATGATCCTATGGATCAAATGTGAAGCTTCCTATTACGCACAGAGAGCTGCCACTATAAATTTTGCAGTAAAAGGTTAATGCCCTGTTTTACATCCAGTTAATGGTAATTGAAATCAAATCTATAACCTCTGTAGTATTCATTCAGAGTAAAACAAACCCCAGTGGGTTTCTGGATTCAATAGAGCATATTGAAATGGGCAGCTGGGTGTTCTGGTTGCTAACCTGCTAGCTGAGTTGAAAAGCAAAACGAAAACCCTTTTTGTGGTCTGAGTTAATACTTGAGTTCTTTAAAGGGGCCATTGCAGGGATCATGGGTGACAGAGGATGCTAGCAACTTCAGGGCTAAGCTCTCGAAGCCTGCTTTCTATTTTCTCTTATATAGCACTCCGCATCCTTCTGTCAGATGTACTCTGAATTCGTAAGTCTCTTGCTGCTCATTGTCCTTTTAGTGTTTGGTAATAACTTCATATTTCGTACGTGACTCCAGCACTGGCAAGATTAGAGCTATATAAATGTCAGGCTTGCATTGTGCCTTTGTGTTTTAGACTTTAGGCTTTCTTCTAACAAAGGGAAACAAAAAATGTCCTTTTGTTGACATGTTAAGATATACTAGCTAATTAAATCTATATAAATCATTAGGGTTAGTATTTTAATGGTTTTGGTATTGCTATACTACTATCATATTAAAGGATACTGCTTTATCTGTGAGAGTTAGTAATCCCTGGGAACTACCAATGAAATTAAGTCTTAATCTCCCCCAGATTTCCGGGGAAGCTTCATATAAAATATACCATATGTGCTCTGGGCTTTACTGCTGGCTACATTTTGGAAATGCAGTCATCTTTATCTGGTCTTTCCTTATAATCTGAGAAGTGTGGAGTGAGTTACACCCAATGAACTTACTCTTTCAAAACTGTAAAACCATGCAAGTAACTCTAGAGTACGTACAATCAGGCTTGTGACTGCTTAGCCATTAAGTTCTTTAAATAAGTACAGTACAATGGACAGAACCATGTTAATAGAAAAGTAATATTTCTCAGCAAGTGGCAATATTTTAGATTAACTCAGGGAAGAAGGAAAAAGCAGCCTGTGCTATTTTCTACAGGAATTTTAGAAGAGAACTTGATGTTCTTTCTTGTCAGAAGCTGCAAATAAAAGTTAACTACAACAGACCACTGATTTATGTAACTGAAACCCTTGCTGCATAGTGCATAGAGCTATTAAGGAGAGAAAATACCAAGTTAGGAACAAGTGAAAACTCCGTAAAGTCTTTCTTTCTCTCCCACATTCTGAGCATCAGATTATGGCCAAAGAAACTATTCACATCAGTTTTTCTTTGTCAGTTTTGCTCTTTTTTCGATAATGTAACCCAGAATGCCCACAACTTCTGTGATTGAGAAGGGCACTGCAAATTCACTTGATGATATGTCAAGTTTTTCAGCTGCCCTGGTCCCAGCAAAGCTCAGAGCAGTCTCTTCTCTCCTGACAGTGCAACCCCAGTATCACACAGATGCTGAGGGGAGAGGGTGGTGGTGATGCTGACTACAGGAATGGTGTCAGGAGACTCTACCCCATGAATATACAACTGCTGGCAAGTGCAGCATGTCAGCTGCCCACTACTTAGTCTTGGGTTAAATGGATGGGTTACCTCTTGAGTTGACATAACTGAGAAAAAGCTATTGCTACTGTATTTTGATTGAGACAGTCAAAACTGAAAACTAGTGGTTTACTATCAGTTTTATCACGGACATGAATACTTCAACTGAATAGGGAAGTTCCTGCCCATATGATGCTAGTTAATGATGTAATAACATGTAAGCATTATATGATAGGCACTAAGTGCATCATTCCTGTGAAATGCAGAAATGCCATCCTTATTCCTCAGGCTCACAGCAGCAGTCTATAAATTATCTTTAAAGAAATTCTGTGTTAAAGATAATTTTAGTATCTATTAAATTAATTTTGTACCAAATAGTTCAGTAGAGCTGAAGAAATGGGAAATGAGCATCAGATGGTCATTTTTGCAGTGTTTTATCTCTAGGAATATCCATTATTATCACTAATCTGGTCAATACTTACAGTAAATGCTAAAGAGGATACAGCAGTGACAGATACAGTTGATTAATGGAGTTGAACATAACTGAGATATTACAACGGCCAAGAAACAGTGAATTGCTTGGTAATCTGTTCTTGCCTGAAGTAGCAGGTGTTTTGATACCTCCAAGAGAAAAGCCATAAATTTAGGTATAAGGAATACTGAGCAGTTGGGTACAGGACCCAGGAAAGCAGCATCATGGTGTTCTGTCAGGTCTGTTGTCTAGAAGAGGATCTGGAAGTCCTGTGGGAGAACGGCATAGTGGTTTTCTCTGTTAGTAAAGGCCAAAATGCAAACTGTCTTACTTTACCCAAGAAGAACATTGTCTCAAGCACATGAAGCACAGATGTCAACAGTACACCGATGTTGGAAACATCACTCAGTTCAGTGTGGTAGGATGGCATTTTGAGGGAATACCTCATTGAATTAAGCCCTGCAGCTTGCTCACTCTTGGACTCTGCTCCCTACCTTACTTCTCAGCATCCCACTTGAAAGTGCCCTGGCCAGGACTGCTGTGCACTGCCTCTTTAAGGTCCTCTCCACGGCTGGAGCACCAGGCGCAGGCAGCAATCCTTCGCTCGGCAGGGCTCGCAGTCGCTTGCTGCTCTTTACTTAATAACATTTGGCTGCATATGAGACGTCTGATGGCAAACTGAAAGCTTCCTTCTCGTGTGGCAGAGTTTCACCTGCCCCCATGGCAGCAGCAACGGGCTCTGCTGCAGTGAAAACTGCAAAGTCCTGCAAGAAGTATCGCACGGTGAAGCGGCACGCCAGCATCTACACCTACCAGGAGCCACCCCACAGGTAAGAGACTCTCCTCTCCTGAAGAGCAAATCTGCTTTATCTAGCACAGAAATGGGATCTTGTCTTTTTACTTTGATTTAGACAGTGTGATTTTTTTTTTTTTTTAACATGGAAAGGAGCATGAGAAAATTCATTCTTTTCTCTGACTTTAGATGTATTTCAAGCTTCTTTTATTTTCACAAGAGTCATGTTCTATTCTGCAACATAAACACTGCACATAAAACAGTGTGACTCCAATGAGTTTGGGGCATAGCAGGGTAAGAAATCTCTCAATACTTTTCCTGTGTAATTCTACATTTCCCTCAAATGTCCTTTGTGACAGAGGGGACAAGACTGTGGACTGGTGGTCAGTGGTCTGAGGAAGTATGTCCTTTGAATATTCTTATGAGGCATGCTTTAGTTTATGATTTATTTCTAAGCAATTAAAAGGTGTTGCTTCTTCAGCAAAATTGCAGGGAACTTTCCCAACAAGTATATAGCAATACAGTTAGAAAACTTCCTAGCTGGTGGTTGTTGCAGTACTTCAGATCCCTTAATTTCATTCAGGGGTAAGCAGTCACCACAGGTTTATAGACCTAAGCCTGTGCAAGAATAAATACTGCTGCTGTTTCATATACAACACCTTGTTTCAGATAGAGAATTGCAAGAGCTGTAGCTTACCAAAGGTGGTGACAGCATCAGAAAAGATGATTTAATAATCATCTACACACATCTGCATCAAAGCACATGAATCTTTTCAACAGGGACAAATAATTTTTGGCGTGTGGAGTCCCACACTCCCATCCCTTTCAGCAGAGAGCAGGGACAAAGGGCAAGCATGACCTAAGCATTTGTCCCCCTGTTTTAACAAGAAAATATTTTATCATTATTGCAATTAAAAAAAAGAAGTCCACCACCATGTAGTGAATAAATGATTGTCAGTGCTTCTGCTGGAAATGTTTAGACAGCACTTTGTTCTAGAAAAATATGCAGAATGTCTTGCGAGCATGGTATACAAGCTCTATGGCTGGAAAAGTATGGAGAGAAGGAGTGGGATTTGTGCTGGGGAGTAGGGGTAATTTATGACTGAGCAGCAAGTGGTGAGGAGGAAAAGAGGCACATCCTGGAGATGGGGAAATCATCCAAATTATTCATCAACCTTAAAACCGTAAAGTTGTGCGAGTTCCCAAGCTCGCTGCTGTTATATTGCTCTAATGGTTTGGATCCTGTGCAAATCAACAGTTTGCTGGAGATCTGAATGAGAATAATTTGTCTTGGTTTTCCTCTCATGGGGTGTGTGTTGGGCTGCCAGCAACTCAGATGAAGACACTGGTGAAGAAAAGGCTGAGAGCCATGATCCGGAGCAGGTCTTCCAGAACATCCAGTACCAGAAGGAGATTATGTCCAATATCCGCTGCCGGCCATGGCCAATGAGGCAGAAGCTGAGAGTACTCAGGTAAAGATGTTTGCAACAAAGCTTTCAATCTCCCTGACTGTAACAGTGCTTCCAGCCTTAGGAGATTCTATTTCAGTGTAACCTGGAAGGGTTTACACACAGAAATGATTAAGAGCTGCTAGGAAAGCATGCTCTAAGGGAGCCTCTGACAAGATCTAAGAGCTGGCCAAAGGCAGCAGCCTCAGGTTGAAAAGTCTGCAGGTGAAATTGTCTCCTTTGCATGCCTGTGGCTCCCCTTAGTGACTGTGCAGAAAAGAGAGAGTGAAACCACGCTTAGGCTATTAGCTATTAAACCAGTATGTCAGCTATTCAGTGGTCTAAGGGCTGTTGGTAATGCTCAGTAATAACGTTTTTAAGCTAAATCGTTTCACTCTGTCCGAAAAAGGAAAAGCAGTCTGCTGTTTTAAAGGTAATTGCATGGTATGAAAGCAGAAGCTGATCAAGATCTCCAGTTAATACATGGTAAATGGCAGTAATTATATTAATAATCCCAAATTTACAATGAAAGAGTGGGTATCAAATTCTATGGGCCACCTGCCTAAATTGTGTCAAGTCTTTCAAAGCAAGATCTGTTTGGGGCTTGCTTTATTTTTATCATCTGACATCTTTCTTATAAGCCTCTGTGTGATTCTAGGGTGCCATTTTAGTCATGAGGAATGCCTAGCAGTAGTAAAGCCCCCGAGCAATCTTCAAAGCAAAGAGCGACTTGCTCAGGCAGAGTCTGTAACTTCCTGTCTTTTTGCTCTTGTTGATGAGATTTTGGTGTACACCATTCCTCTTCTGCTGAGGACAAAGACTGCATATGACCAGATGACTACTGCACCTCTTTGCTTCTTACAAGAGTGCTACATCATGTTTGCAGAAGAGGTGTTAATATCTACATGAGATCCACCAGACCATAACGGGGATATTTTTATTTTACTCATTTGGGTTGCACCAGGGTCTGAAACAAAAAGGCAGATTAAAAAAATAGATGAATAGAAAACTCTCCCTGCAGTCAAACTTTTGAATGCTGAATTTTCTCATTAAAAATTCTCAGTGGTTATACAGTGTCAGTAAATCCTTAACAGGAAAATAAAAAAGCTTTGCTTGGATAAAGGTTTCATGGTGGGAAAATCCACAATTGTATTTTGGAGCATTTAATAACTTTGCTGTTTGCCACTTGCATGGAATAAGGGGCTCCTTATAATGGGATCAATATTGAATGAATTCCACCTTCTTGTGCAGACAGGCGAAGGAGATTGTGCTGAAGTATGAAGGGAGGCTCACTAGAACAAGAGGTTACCAAGCTGCTGGGGCAGAGGTACGCCTGCTTTTTCTTAAATTACAGCTCTTTTCTATATGAACAGTCACCTGCAGATTTCATTTTTAGAAGCATATGTTTGCCCTGCAGTCCTGATCCCCAACTTGGGAACTCTGTCAAGGGAGGGAAAAGCAGTTTAAAGCTGCTGCTTTTTTTTTGTTTTTTTTTTTTTTTTCATATTGTGAATTGATTAATTACATTCTTGCAGACCAATTTGATGTGTTGAGGGATGGTCCTTCTATGAACGCAGTATGCACTTCCTTCTCAAATTTACAAATACTGATGCCTGCTAGAGGGAGCGATGGGGATGGGATACCAACATCATGATGCCAGTACTCTCTGAAGAGCTATTTCACCAGGCTCCAGGGCCACAGATCAATAGTTTAGTATGAAAAATGTGTCTAGCTTTTAGTTTGGAAGACAATAGCTTATGGTAAATACATTGTTAAAGAAGATTTCTGCTTGCATAATACTCAAAGAATTGGAATCTAATCTTAGCAAATCTATTTATACCACTGAAAATAGACTCTGGCCTAATTTCTGGAAATTAATAACATCTAGGAAATTGTCCCTAATATACAACCAGCAGAGGAGAGATCTTTAGTCATGTAGGTAGTCAGGAATATTTTTGTCATCATAATGAGCAGGCTTTTAATGACTATCTTATCATCATTCAAGGAGGCAGGGTTGTTACAGTAAAATAGAACACCATGTGGTTTAATTCATGTGAAGAAGTGAAAGGCTGCATATGTATTTGTTGTTCTGTTATGTTGGCCTGCAGCAAAGGTTTACAGAACCACTTTCCAAGCCAGGAAAAAATCATTTATCCTTGTTCTGCCTTTGCATGTGTGGCAAATGCAGTGGAAGTAACAAATGGTGACAAAACAAATACTGGGTTTTACCTTTGACTTGAGCAGAATTAGGATGTTACCTATAAAGAGAAGTGCTAAGAGTCTGCAATATATGTCAGTAAATCAGAGATTGGGCTCATTACTTACATTCTCCTTCCTATAAAACACAGAGGTTTTCATCTTAGCGTTCACAGTGAATAAAAGTTTCTGTCTAAGCTAATTACCTCTGTTGTGTGTATTTAAAGATACCCAGCACAGGGATATAATTCAGCACCACTCATTATATGTAGGGGAACTGTATTCTTTTTTTTTTTTTTTTTCCTAGCACAAATTAGGGAATATAGCCTTTGCATCACTACATCAGGGCTCAATTTGGCAAATGCAATAGAATGAGTTGTGTTTTGGTTTTTGATTGGAAGGGCTTCATCTTCATGTATTTTCTTAGAAAACAGCACAGTGACCAAGGAAACAAAAATGGTGGCACAGCAAAACAAGCACTATATTATCAGAATTAAGAATTCAATGGTTGAACATGTGCTAAGAACAAAATGCAACTGTAAATGTATACATTTTTAAATAAGTTTTTAAACTTTGCAAAATACACACTCTTCATAATTGGACAATCCATTCATGCTATTACTTATGAAAATTGACATGGAAGGTTTTTCTTTTTCCTTCTCAGTTCAATAATTTTTATATTTGCTTTGTACTTTTTTACTTTTTTAATTAATTTTGCATTTTCCATTAACGCCAGATGCACACACTCTGGATTCTAAGAGCATAAATTATCTGTTCAGGTATGTAGTGGGTATGAAAAGAGGTGACAGCCATCTAATTATAATTTTAACAAATATTATTCCCACATGGATACTTTTGTATACTTTATAAACCTACAGTACAACTGGCACAAGCTGCTTGATTCCTTTCTCAGCCTGGTGCCCGCTGTTTTCAAATGAAAGTAATCATCCCAGCAATTTCCATGCAACTCACAGCATCTACAATTTCTTTGTCTAATTAAAATACTTCCCATTCATGCAATAAAATACCCATAGCACCATAAAAATTAATTAACTTTGGCCAAAGAGATTGATGATATATTCACCAACTAAAATGTTATTTACTCTTCTTTGATTCTAGACTAATTACATCATATAATATTGACGCTGCTGATGCCTAAAATATGGGGTTGGGTTTTTTTATTATCTAGTTGTACTAAAAAAATCTTATAGTGCACAATATATAAATATTATTTTTGTTGATACAGTAATGTTATAGCTCTAAATCAACACATCTAATACTGCACTCAATTTTGCATATGAAGATGTTGTTTCTTCTCCCACCCGTGTGTACAACCCACTGTCTGCAGGAAGATGCTTTCCTGTTACCGTGCAAAACAGTTGAATTTGAATAAATACCCTAGAAAATGTAACTGCAGGTTTTCTGCTGGTGTCAGCTGAGAATATAATAGCTGAATTTGCTGCTGTTGAATACAAAAAAATAAATTTTCCTTCTAGAAAATTTCCTCTTAGGCATTCTGCTTCTCTGAAATTTGTTGTTAGTTGTTCATTTGTTTGTCTTGAAATCACACTTATCTAGTGCAGTGGGATTACCTCTTAAGTTATAGGGAAGTGATGTCTCTTGGCAGGACCCAACATGGATGACTGCTGCTGCCTGGCCCTTTTCTACAGTTCTTCCCCTCCACAGCCACCAAGGGAATGGTACCTGTTGGCTTCCTTCTGTTGGTTCCTCATGGTCTTTTTGTGTAAAAGATGTAGACTGGTGGCTCCTGACTGTGCTCTCAGACATGCTCCAAGATCTTAGTAATTAATGTTTGTAATACTTTTTGTGGTGCAAGATGAAACATATGAGCAAAATACTCTGGATTTGTTTGGGATTTTTGGTTGGTTGGTTGGGTTTTTTTACATTCATAACTGTCATATTTTTCATTTCTCTGCTTTTTCCTCAGCTTTGGAGAAAGTTTATTCGACTTGCATATAATTTTTTGGTCATTTTTATTCCTTGGGAAATGAGAATAAAGAAAATAGAAAGTGAGTATAAAGACTTAATGGTATTGCACAGTAAAGCACTTGCTAAAATGCTGAGTGTTAGAGTTTATTTTTTAATACACTGAATTAAACAATATTTGGGAAGTTAAATTCAAATTTTCAGCCGTTTCATTTTCATTTATAACTGCTTTTTCTTCTTGGTGCTTTAGACAATGCACTGTTTTCATTTATGGTCTCAGTGTGGGGTAGCTTTTAAAAAGTCTAATTTGTCCTATTGTGGTTCTGCAAATGCAGCCAGATTTGGTTACAGTTTATCAGAGTCCTTGGGGCAGCATCCTCAGGCCAACATTCCCAGATCTGCTCAGGGTCAAGTGTGGCTATAACCTGCGTCACCAGCCCTTGAGTCTTTCAGTTGAATTAAGGCAGGCCTTAACATTAAATAGCAATTAGGTCACACCTTTGTACTACTTGTTTAAATGCTGCTGGTAACTGTGGGACTTCCCAAACAGAATTTGTGTTGGAATTATTTTCTTCAATGACAAACTAATATTTTCCCTACTTTGCTGTATGCCCTGCATGAATAAGAAAGGTTTTCCTGTTGTTTTATTATTCAGATAATAAATGATAAGATCTTTTGTAGACTCTGTGGCTCAGATAACTGTTTTCTGTGGTTTAAGGTCATTTTGGGTCTGGAGTTGCCTCTTACTTCATCTTCCTGAGATGGCTGTTTGGAATCAATATTGTACTTACTATAATGACAGGAGCATTTGTAGTCTTACCAGAGGTAAGAACATGCTGTTAATATTTACATAAAAATGCCTACTGGTGCACTTTACTTTCCAAATTAAACAAATGCCACACTTAAATGCATACATCAGTTTGCAATGTACAATTTAAAATGAATTATTTAAAATAAATTTGCCTGCTAAGAGGGTTTTCTTCTGCCAAAGGAGAAGAGATTGTTGCTGTCAGTGTTAAGAGATGATATTTTGTCAACACGGTACTAGTGCTTTTATCTGATTACTAAAATGAAGAACCAAATCCTAAAAGCTGTAGTTGGTGTTGAGCGCACTGAAGTCCTATCAGTGTCATTTACAGGCAGAAAATATAACATCCCTCTCCAGACTCTGGATTATTGTCCATCAGACCTTATTTTCTAGAAGTTCTGAACAGCCACAACTTTGTTTGCTTTTGCATGCAAGTAAGGCTAGTTGTTAACTTGTTAAATTATCATAAGTATTATTTTTGCTTCACCTAATCTGTGCTTTAATAATGTTATCAGACAACATTTTCACTAAGGTAAAAAAGTACCCCCAGGAAGAACAAAAAGTAAACTGAAATAAAAAGGGTATTTACTCAATTTTTTCAGTTTTTTAAAAGTAGATTTAATTTTGAAATACCATTCTGAGATCAAACACTGCCATGTTTAGTTTTAAAATGCTTAAAATTAACATAGCTTCTAAAGCTGTTTGATAATGGCTTTAGTTATCACTTTCAATTTCCCAGCCATTTTGAAGATGTCTACAGAGCACTAAATTTTCTCATCAGTAAACCACACAGATAGCAAAAAAAACCCCAAACCCACCTGATTTAGTGGGAGATGAATGCAGGATTTCTCATGGAGTTTCTAGTTTAGAACAAGGAGTGTCCCAAAACTTGCTCTCCTGATGGTATCATCTGTGCAGGCAGCTCTTGGTGGGTTCTGCTGGACAGCAGTGGATCACATGGGCTCACACAGCATCTGAGACCTCCTCTCTCTTTCTCAGCTACTGGCCGGGGCAGCGTTTGGCACCACAGACAGAAAGACCATTCCTGAGGAGCATATTGAATCTGCTCAAGATCTGGACACCATCTGGTCACTAGGGGCAAGACTAAAATCACTCTTCATTGATTCACTGTCATTATTCTGTTGTTATCATTGGTTACTTCTCTCATTTATGGTCTCTGGTCTTTACAGGGCTACCTCCAGTACTCTGTTTTGTTTTATGGCTACTATGGTCGTGACAGGAAGATTGGGAAAGCTGGGTATCGGTTACCTCTTGCCTACTTCCTTGTTGGAATGGCAGTGTTTGCTTACAGCTTCATCATTCTCTTAAAAAAGTAAGACTTCTCATTTATTGTTGTTAATAAGCTTGTGTGTTCAGGCAGTCATTAATGGCGCATTTATCCTACTTCCTCTGTATTTATTCTGCATAGTTCTATTAGTCTGCTCGGGTCTGCTCATATCAGGGAGGCAGACTGTGTTTAATTCTAGCTTGTTCTTCATCTCTCTTTAATATCTCAGTCTATAACAGAGAGGTCGCAAAGGAAATGGTCTGTGTGCTTTGCGTCTATATAGTGTAAAGTCTGACACTCATCGAGGTCCTTTCTGTTTTCCTCTTTTCTGATATAAATATTGCTATGACAAAAATTTACATTTCAACTGTAATGCTTTCAGCATTATTTTTCCCATCTATTGAAATATAAATACAAAAAATCCCATGCTAGTTGTAACATAATTTGCATTATTTCAGCTGGTGTGTGGCACCCCTTCAAATGTAAGCTTGATTTCATTGTTGTTGAAGGGCCAGGAGAGGAGTTACGTAGCAAAGAGAGCAAGGCTGCTAGTGCCGACCATAAATCCAGTAATGTGCATTGCTTGGAGAGGAGCAAGGTCACTCTATCCTCTCCTGATTTGCTTTCATTTTCCTCCTGGATACCTATTACCTGTCACAATGCAGCCCAGGGACATTTTGAGCACTGCCCGTAACAACTCTCACTTTTGATGCCAAACTTTCCCTTTTCATTTATTTTTATTCTACCTGCTGGTTTGTGCCAAGGGCCACTGGTATGTTTGGCACTGATCTACACACTTGCAGTTTCTGGATATGATTAGCCCTTCCCCTTCTGTCTTAGCTCACTGACTCTCTACTTAGCTGCTTACAGCTTTTTGATGCTGTCCTTTTGGTTGCCCTTTCATAAGCTATTAATTTTCATTTCCTCTTCCATGCTTTGCAATATTCTGCTATCTTGCCTATCTGAGATGAGAAGATGGGGTTTTTCTTTCTTTTTTCCCAAGGTCTGTAAAAGAGCATTGGGTTTCTATTTGATAATATGTATTTTGAGGGTGAAAACTATACAGGAAACAAACAGATCTTGTGCATGACAGCTGGTTTTGCCAAAATACCTTGTAATCACAGTAACAGTGATCTTGTTGGTGGTAGCTTCCAGCTGGATCCTACCTGGAGATCGTAAAATTGAAGTATGTGTAAATCCATGCTCTGGTGAGATTTATTTGCTTTACTTGTCAGCTATAAAGAATGCAAATATCAAAATGCCCTTCCACAGTGAGTCACTTCTGCATTAGAAGAGAAGGGAAAGTCATGCTCTGAACCCCACCCTGTTTTATTCTCTTCAGAACACTGCCAACAATGACATGAGTTGCTGCAAACTTCTGATAGCTCTAAAGGCGTAGACATCTAAACACTGAGCCAAACCAGTGATTTCCTTCATGCTCATATTCATGCATTAACAACAGTTGTTAATTTTTTTTTTTTTTTTTTTTTTTTTACAGAATGGCAAAAAACTCAAGAATGAGTTTAGCAAGCGCTTCTGATGAAAATTACACTTTTTGTTGGAGACTGTTCTGTGCTTGGGACTATTTAATAGGAAATCCCGAGGCTGCAGAAAGCAAAGCTGCTGCCATAGTTAATAGCATTAGGGTGAGCAACTGACCCTCAAATTTCTTACAGTTGTTTTGTTTGTTAATCGGTAAGATATGTAAGTCTTTCCTCTTTTTCCCTTGCATTTCCTATTCATTTACAGATCTGTTTGTCTATGGGAGGGGTGGTATTATATTTCTGTGTGGTATTGCAGTCGCATCACACTTCCTGACACTGTCATTCTGTCCCAGCAAGGCCACTGTGTTCCTCTTTGGAAGAGCTTTACTTAATACTGCTGTATGTGAGACAAGAAGTTAGATAGACAGATGCAATTTCATTGAGTAATAGAATCAAATTCATGTTAACAGAGGATTCGTCAAGAAAATATACAACTTCTGAAATTTCTATTTCTTTTATGTAAAGCAAGTGTTTTATGCCTTAGGGATTTGTTTGCAACATGTGGAGCGAGAGAACCCCACCTCCCCTACTGCAGGCAGGGACACCTTCCATCAGATCAGGTTGCTCCAAGCCCCATCCAACCTGGCCTTGAACACTGCCAGGGATGGGGCAGCCACAGCTTCTCTGAGCGACCTGTGCCAGGGCCTCACCACCCTCACTATGAGGAACTATTTCATAATATCTAATCTAAATCTACTTTCTTTTAGTTTGAAGCCATTACACCCTGTCCTGTCACTACATATCTTTGTAAAAAGACCTCCAGATTGTCCAAGATTAAAGCTTGTTTATAATTTCCTTTGCATAAGTTCTTGTTATCTCTTCATTATTTTACCAGCTATTATTCAGGCTCCTCAGGGAAATGGTCACAGCACCAAGCAGGTTCAGAGTTCAAGGAGCATATGGACAATGCTCTTAGTCATGTGGTTTAGTTTTAGTTAGTCCTGCAAGGAGCAGGGAATTGGACTAGATTTTCCTTGTAAGTCCCTTCCAACTGGAGATATTCTATGAATGCTATGATTTGTTTCATCTCTCTGTGACAAATGATTTAGGGACATGTTGCAGCTCTCTCAACATTAGAAAACTGCTTTAAACACAGATGTTTTCCATTTAGAATTTAAGAACAGCTGTGGTTGTCATCAAGAATAATTTATTTCCCAAATTTGATGTATTCTCATTAACTCATTGAACAAAATTACTTCAAATTGTGTCAAGGGTAAATTAAGAAGCTATGATATTTAGTTATTTCTATGACTGAGGATAACTTTTGACAGTTCTGCATTACACTGCTGGCATACAGATCCTGCAAAAAGATGTGGCGGTGTAAATCTCTGGTTGAACCCACTGACCATGCATGACTGAAAGTGCAAAAGTTATTTGATTACTGTGCATTAGCTTCTCAGGAATCTCCTTCGCTATTTGAGCTCACTTATCGTTCTTAAAAAGCTGTGCAGGGCAGAGAGGTATTTATCTACTTGCACTTCCGGGATGTCAAGTTTTTTTATTAATATATTTGATGTCTTCTGTGAAAAATACGTGCATTATTTTTGCTGAATTCTATCCAAATGATAATGCTCTTTTTCTTTCAAGGAAGCTATATTGGAAGAGCAGGAAAAGAAGAAAAGCAAAAACTTGTATGTATATAAGATCAGAGATACTTTTCAAGCCACTGTTTCAGTATAGATAGCAGTGCTACTCTGCTTTTCTCATACTTCTAAAACCATATTAGAAAGGACCCCTGGTGTCATGAGGCCTACTGTATTGGCTGTGTCTTTTCGTTATTTTTCCAGGGCAGTAACTATAAGCTTAAGAATTATTGCAAACATCCTTGTGCTTCTCTCGCTTGCTGGAAGTATTTACATTATATACTTTGTCGTGGATCGATCCCAAAAGTTAGAGCGCACCAAAAAGGAATTGACTCTTTGGGAAAAAAATGAGGTACGCAGTATCATTATGCCACTTCTGTCCTAAAATCAGGATTAGTAATTTTAAAGCTGAGATGTCTGGAACAAAGATTCCTGAGTGATATTCCAGATTGATAGTTTTGGATCATAAGTACTGTTATTACAAATGTCAATAATAACTTTTTAAAGCACGTCTTCCAAGAAAAGCAATCACCAAATCATGTGCATCAGCATTATTTCACTCATGGCACCACAGATGGTCCACATGAAAAGCTACAAAAATGCCACATCTTTCTGTTCTGTAGGTAAGCGTAGTTGTGTCACTGATTACAATGATTGCACCCTCTGCTTTTGAGCTTGTGGCAGCTCTGGAGATGTACCATCCAAGGACCACACTTCGCTTCCAGCTTGCCAGGTAGGGGCATCACGCAGTATAGAAATGATGTGAGAAGAATGGGAGGAAGAGATGTATTCTGGTAGAATGTTTTAGTCCAACCAAACCAGAAAATGAATAAGAATTCAATGGGATAACAATGCCAATAACTTATTCTTGTTTTCAGGGTTCTTGTTCTATACCTGGGAAACCTTTACAGTTTAATCATTGCTCTCCTGGATAAAGTGGACAGCATGAGTGTCACTGTAAGTTAGGTTGATGTTTTCTTATGTGTAAAGCTAGTAGACTTTATAGATAAATAGGCACCATAATATAGATAGTAGTACAAATCAATTGTGATAAAATTTGATTAAAACATATTACAGTTTAGGGTTTAGTTTGCAATGTTAATTTACAACTACTTGGAGTATTTTTGGACAACTGGATCCATTTGACTGCTGATATAACATGATAGATTCCTGTGCATTGCTTTACTATTAATACTTTAAAAAACCAAAAAGCCAGTCACTTAACTGCTGCTTGAAAATGCACAAGAAAATGCCTCTGTGTGTACACTGTAGAAGGTACAGACATCTGAAAAAGTACCACTGAAAAAGTATCTTTTGGGACATTTATTATTTCAGGACTCTGATGTCAACCACAATGCAAGCAATTTTGCCACCTTCTCAACAACTAAAACTTTGTCTGAAGAAGACAATTTATCTACAACTATTCCCAATGTACACTTTAAGAGAAATGGCATTGTCACACTGGAAGAGAGTCACACTCAAGGCATGACGTTCTCTGAACCACTGATTAACAGAACAGTTTCCTTGAACTCCAACACCCAGAATCCGCAGGATCAGTGCTGGGAGACATATGTTGGCCAAGTAAGTAATTGTTTTATTATGTCATCAACATATTCCTAACCCACATTTGACAAAAATCACTTTGTGCTGTGTTCAATTTTAGAGCTTTTCTTTGTATAAATTCCAGATTTTAGCTGAGGATTGTGTAGAAAGTGTAAAGTCAGTGTGAAGTTACATGGCCGCAGATCCAAGCTTTGTTTTTTGTTCATTATCTACAATGTGTTTAGTGTTGAACAGATGTTATTTTGGCAGTCTTTGGTCTATGTCGTCAGCTCTGTAGAGGCAGATCTCTAGAGATCCATGCAGAGCCATGTATGCATGATCCCACAGTTGGACTGCAGAAAATCTACAGCCTTAATATGACAATTTTGCTTCCCTCTGTGTGAAGCATACAATGCCTTTACTTGGGAGTGACTAGCAGTGGAACCAACACATTTTAACCACACAAAATTCAAAAGATGTCCTTTGATCCCAGTGTGCTTTGGTCACTGTCAATGTCTCACATCTGCTTAAGCTACTAGACTGACTGATGATAGTGTGCTTCTGACTTGCTGAGCTCCTTGTTCCAGAGTGTGCAATATTAAAGGTCCTGTTGATTGTCTGGAGCAGCAGACACACACACACACACCCCCCCCCCCCCAGATTTACTAGCCTGATTTCTATTCCCATATGCTACTTTCCCTGTTGCAAATCATCAGGAAATTTTTAGAATAAGTATGCATGGCATTTATGGGGTTTTTTTTTTTGGTTGGTGGTTTTTTTGGTTTTGTTTGTGTTTTGTTTGCTTGTTTTGGGGTTTTTTTGGTTGGTTGGTTGTTGGGTTTTTTGCTTTTGGGGGTTTTGTGGGGTTTGGGGGTTTTTGTGGGTTTTGGGGTTTTTTTGTTTTGTTTTGTTTTGTTTTTTTCCCCACCAGAATGTGCTACAAATGTTTGGAAATGAACATTTTTATTTAATTGTACATTTTTAAAGTTCAGTTAAATATAGGAAACCCCTTTCATTTATAAGAAGTAAACAAGTCTCTTATGGCTTGATGATCCTATTGCCATTGGGTTTGGGTTTGAATGAATACTAAGCATTTGTCATTGTGAAGCACTTAGCAAGTATGTATCACAACAATGAACGTAGTAAGAAGGATTGGGTACAGTAGAAAAACCAGCCCATTTCAGTTTATGGAGGTGAATTTTTTGAGCAGTCATTGGAAAGAAAGCCTGAAGCCATCATCATCAGAGTTTTATTGCTGTAAGCAATAGAAGGAACACTGGAATTTCATTACATTCGTTCTCTTTGCTAGATCAAAGACAAGTAAGGGAAATGTCAAAGAGGAAAAACTTAAAAAGGAAATTATTTATCTTTAAATCATATTTTATCAGGATACTAAGCTTAAGCCAAAATACAAGTACAAATGCAACAAGTGCCACATGCATTTGCTTCCAGCATGACTCATTACCTGTGAATAATGTATTTCAGGAGATGCTAAAGCTTTCAATTATCGACATGATTTTCACAGTCGCAAGCATCCTGCTAATTGATTTTTTCCGTGGACTGTGTGTCCGATATTTAAGTGATTGCTGGTGCTGGGATCTAGAAAGCAAGTTTGTAAGTACAGTCTTTATTTTATCAAACTAAGATACTGATGATGAGTAGCCTACTTCCCTGTAAATGAGAGGTAGTGGGTAAATGGCACAGGGTAAATGCAGAGATTGGCTGTTTTTTCTCAATCATGGCTGTGGTATTAAAGTCTTTGTCTTTCTCAAAGCAAGATCATGGAGCAGTCTCAGAGTCAAAGATGAGACAGCACAGAGTTGCCTCCCACATCATCTTTTTTCTATCTGTAACATCTATCTATAATGCAGACAGTGGTCCAAGGGACCATAACCGAAAGCATATAGCCTTTTAAGAAAACTACAGCTAGTAATATCTGCTTAGCAAGAAGCTGTTGGCATGAGAGGCCAAGGACTGTTCTTTGTCCTTAACTAAAGGTATGAAGTAAACTAGAGAGGAATTAATCCCCTCAGTAGGTTTTACTGTGTTCCCACTGCCTGCCAGAAGTTGGTATTTGAGCTAGACATCTCAAGCTATGAGCTGTCTGCAAACTGATTCAGTCAAACGCTTCTAATAAATGATCTAAATAAAGATTAAGAAGATGCATTCATCTTACACTGTGTTTCTTGCAGCCAGAATATGGAGAATTCAAAATTGCAGAGAATGTATTGCACTTAGTCTACAACCAAGGAATGATCTGGTATGCAATCTGGAAGCAATTTTTCTTTCTTGGATGATTACCAAGTTAATCTGATGATTTCCAGTTAAACCTATCCAAGTAGGATATTGGTAATGCCATCATTTATACCTTATGATAATAAGAGATCAGCTGTTGATGGTCAGCTGTTGGTTTGTTGGGCTTTTTTTTATTATGTTCTTTCACTATTAAAATTGCTTCTGGAAACACTGAGCACTGATATACTGTTTTTCCAGGATGGGAGCTTTCTTTTCACCTTGCTTACCAGCATTCAATGTTCTCAAGTTGATTGGACTCATGTACCTGAGGAGCTGGGCTGTGTTAACGTGTAATGTACCACATCAGCAGGTTTTCAGAGCATCTCGGTTAGTCAAAATGAGAAATAAAGATAAACAATAAATCAAATGCAGGCAACAGAAATGTCTTCTGTGCATAGGAGCAAAATGACAGGTTTTAGCTCAGAAAGTTGGTAATCAAGTTTGACAATACCTATAGCAAAGGTCTGTGAATAAAATAGTGAGAAACTGCAGGGTTTGTGAAGTATACTTCCCCATTTTTTCTATCATGGTGAATATCTTAATTATTGATTCAAAATTGAAATAACTTAGTGCATCTTTCATTCTTAAGAATCAGTTATTTCTAACATGTTTCGAAGATTAACCAACTTCTGCTGCTATTCTTTTTCTCCCCCAACACAACCAGGCACTAAGGTCAGGTTTTATTGAAGAGTGCCATAAAGCATTCTCTGTCTGCAGCAGTGGTATCTGGAAAACAGCACAGATAGGGTTTTGATCATTAAGAACCTGTTTAAACTGGCTCTGTTCAGACTTTCTAATCATAGCAGAATGATTCTGATCTTTCAGAAATCTAGATCTTGAACTCATTATGAAGATAGAGACTTGCACCTTTTATGTTTCCTCTGTTTTCCTCTCTGATTAGTATAATCTGAAACATGTTACATTTTCTTGCAGATCCAATAATTTCTACTTGGCCATGTTGCTGTTCATGTTGTTCTTATGCATGTTACCAACAATTTTTGCTATTGCCCGATATAAGCCATCTTTAAGCTGTGGTCCCTTCAGGTAAGATATAATGGATAAATGAAAATTGCAAAGACCTTATTTCATCCTCTCACAATAAATTCATTGGGTTCAATACCCAAATTGCCAATTAAAAAAAGTTGACAGGACGTGTTCTGCTGCTGTCGATGTTTTGCCAGTTTTAGATTTAATTAGGTGACTATGTCAATGTTCTGAGTGAAGCCCAATGTTTTGCTTCATATCATGGTTCAGTTATTTTATATTTACACAGTGTAATGTGCCATTAAGCAATCTGGCACACATCACTGTCTTGTATCTCAATTCAAGAACCCTCCAAGCCTGGCCAATGCCTTTGTGCTTTGGAAAAATTGTTAAAAAGCAAATAATTATTAAATTGCCTTTTTTTTTTTTTTTCCATTAGGGCTTTCTTGCAACTTAATTTTATATTTATTTCTTTCCCTCTTTTAGTGGACAAGAAAAAATATATGATATCGTTTCTGAAACAATTAAAAGTGATTTTCCCACATGGTTTAACACGGTGATTACTTACATCAGCAGTCCTGTGGTTGTTCTCCCTGCACTATTACTGTTATTGTAAGTACCAGGTTAAATTGGTTGTATTAATACTGGCCTTATCTCTGGAGAGTCAAACATTGATACTGAGAAGCAAACACTGCACTATTGTCATTTTATTAAGCATGTCTGGGAAAAAAAAAAAAGCCCCAACACCTTATTGACTATATGGTATATGGATCAGACAGGAATTAAGAGTATGTTAAAAAGACTGTCATCACATTTTGAAGAGGAATTTCTTATTCTGGGATACTGTGTTAAAGCAAGTTCCCTACAAGGCCTGCAGCGCTGCTGGTTCCAGGAAGTTTTAAGTCCCTTCTTTCCCCTCAAATGCTCCTCAGAAATTAATTTTCCATTTTCTCATGGACATCAGTTTATGACTGTGAACAGGGTTCAGTCTATAATTTAAAGAGGCTACTCAGTCACCCTGATTTCTGACAAGTTAAATCAATTATGAAGGTCTGCTCTTAAGTGTTAATGTAATACAACCTGCTGGCAGACCTTCCAGAGGTAGTTCTTTCTTACTGTAGTTCCTAAATAATTGTTCACAGCTGGGAATTTTTACTTATTTTGAGCTGTTTGAAAATCATTTTGTTTCTGCAAAGTATCATTTGTCTTGCATGTACCTTTGTATCATTTTGTGCCTGTAAACTACAAATGAATGCAGGGTTTGTTCCACCAGTGAACTTTTCAGATAAATCCAGAAGTCTGAAGCACTACTCCCTATTTGTAATTTGTCCCAGCCATGTAAATACAAACATATTTACAAATTTAAGCAGATCTACTGACTGCTTCAAACTGATGGCTAAGCACACATGTAAGTGTTTGTGGTACAAAGCCTAGCTGTAAGACTTTACCTCATCTGAAAGCCAATGTAATCCATTATGTCAGGCCAGCATTGATCTTGGCTGTGCCAGTGTAAACAAGGTGCTATTCTGGTCAGTCAACAATATTACACTGGTATGAGTGTGCAAACTCAGCTGTAATTCTACTGTCTCTGTTCCATAACCTTGGAATGAGACAAAAAGACAAGAAAGTATTTATCAAAATTTTCATTTTGAGCATGTCCAGAATTGAAGAAATAAGCTAGAAATGCCCCCAGGGTTATATGCACAATGAAAAGACCTGCAAAAAAACAGCAAAAAACACAGGCACAACTAGAACTGCTGTTGAATCTTTTTTTAGTATCATTTCTTTTTCATGTGTTTGCTTGAAAGAAGGCTGTATCCTTTGGTAGATCTTTTATATCCATGGTATAAAAGAAATGCTACAAAACAGTAACTATAAACCTGTGTATCATTTTGCTGGCCTACAAACCCTCAAAGAGAAAACTGTCATGAATGTTTGAAGTGACTCATAATCACCTCTTTCACTTCTAGTATGCTGATCTACTACCTACAAAGCATTGCAAGATCATTAAAATACACCAACAATCAACTGAGAATGAAGATCCAAACAGTAAGTACAAGAAAAAGCACTTTTACATGCAGTTTGGTGGGTCCTCAATTAAGGAACTAGCCTAATTAAATCTCTAATTTTCAGTGATTTACAATGTAATACCAATCCTATTTATTTTTTTTTTTTTTTTTGTTCTTACACAGCAGTGAATTTACTCTCTAAGCCATAATAACTTAGTGCTGCTTATTCTTCTGAATGTATTTTAGGAAAGAACTGAAGATAAGAAAAAGGTGGTTCAGATGGCAGTAGGTAAGTTGGTGAGCTTGAAAAATGCCACTATTATGAAACACTTGTATTTCAAAAACATTTTGACTTCTCATACACACAGGGAAGTTCAACTGCATTTTAATAACTGTTTCCTGTACAGTCCTCCTTTTAGATGGATTCTGAGCTCAGTTTGACATAATCTTGGAAGCACTGAGACAAGGTGTGTAGTTTACACCTAAATTCTGCTGGGATCTTTGGACTGTGTACTTTCCTGCTTTTATGACCAACAGGGCAGAACCTGGGAGGCATCTCTGATGATTCAAATCACATCAGACTTTGCGTAAAACTCAGTCGAGTAGGCAGAGAGAAGAAAGGGAATGGCCCCTTGTGGCGGGAGCTCGGACAACACACAACGATTAATGTAGTCGGAGTGTTGGCAATTTATTGTAGCATAAGTACACCTTATATAGATAATTTCAAGAAGCTCGAATATTCAGTAGTATCTGATTGGTTAATGTCCCTTAGCTACATGTTAGCAACAATTAAAGATTAGTTAACCAAAACGACATGTTCCAAGCTTGTCTCAAGTTTGTAGTTATGTTTCAAGGTTACAGTTACTAGTTCCTTCTTGTACATCTTCCTCAGCAACTTTCCGTGCCAACTAGCTCAGACCTGCTGCACGTACGCGTCCTTTAGTAACCTCCAGGCAAGGCTGCAAAGCCTTTGGTTCACTACTCCACGACTGTCAAGTAGCTGTCCGGATAACTGTCTGGATTGCTCACATGTCCATGTTCATCCAGGTACATTCCCACAGCCCCTATTCTTTCACCTGTGATGGTGAAATATTTCATCAGCTATGAAAAGATTTCAGAGTTATGGTCTATTGTGCCTGAGGGAATCTGCACCTGTACTTCCCACTTCTCAGATTTTAGCAGTGAGAAACCACACAAAGGATGCCATCCCTCTATTAACTCACAGCGAAAGGAACCAAGTAGAAATTTGCCAAGCCAAAGAAATGATTCAGTAGCCTCATGGCTGGATTTTAATGCTACCGTAATGCCCTTATAGCTCTCCAGTAGACATACAGATGGTGAAATACCCAACATATAGCAATATAGTGATCAGGAGTGACTATTAAGAGCAAAAAGGTATGTGTACTAGTTAGACTTCCTTTGCAACAGAAACCAAATTCAGCTTTTGGCTGTGACCATCACAGACACTGAAGTCAGCTTGCTGAATTTGGCCACCTTCACATTGGAGGTGGTGTGCACTGGGTACTAAAATGGGGCTCTTGAAAAGAGACACTGGCATGTCGACCATTTCAAAATCCTGCAGTGAAATGCCCAGTGTCTTTTCTGTGTTCTCCAGTGCTACACCTGCCATGTACCGTAGCATGCCAATCCACCCCTTTATCACCATGTCTCCCAGTGTGGCACTATCTCTTTTCTGAACACAGTGGGGTTTGGTCAGCACTGGATCCCATGACTGCAGGATGAATTAAAGCCACTGCAGCTTCTAAATTTAGAGACCTCAACAGCTCCTGTAACAATTTCTGTATTCTAGCAAGAATCCAAAATCTGGATGGGAATGACAAGAGACCAGAGCAAGAAACTGATATTAGCCAGGAGTCCTCTGTTCGGTCCTCAACTCCCCGAAAGAATGGCAGTGTCCTGAACTTTGAATCTCCCGTGACCAAAGGGACCAGAATACAAACCATTTCCCAGTCTGTGTCCCAAACAGTGCCCTCAGCTGGTGTTCCAAGACCCATCAACGCAACTCCCACAACTTCAACCTCTTTAACACCAGCTCACTCAGCATCAAGTGTACAGAAGCCAAGAAATGATCGTATTACAAACAGGCAAGTCTGCTTTGGTTTTGAAATGGCTTTTATTCCAGCACCTCCATGACATACCTGTGTTTATTTACAAAACAGCTGTGTATTCCAAAATAGCGGTGTATTCCAACTGTTTGGAATAGTAAAACAGCTGAAGAATTTTTTACAAGGAGATTCATTCATGGGTACTATTCAGATTGCTGGTTCCTTAACTCTCCCTTAACTGAGATGGGATTGTAAAACTTTTGAAACCTCAAGCAAAGACAAATATCAGGCTTCCCCTCAGGCACATAACCAAGATCCTCTTTCCACGAACAAGACGAACGCAGTAGAAGTGAAGGAACTTGGAGCAGAATGCCTCTGCAGATCCAGCTGAACAACAGAGGTTCTGTAATCTCCACCCTTACAATCTAGTTTGACTTCTAGAGCAATGAATTTTTTAGACTTTATTATGTTAATGGATAAGTATGTGTGTCAGTATCTCCCTTTTTTTTTTTTCCCTTCCCAAAGGTACTCAAGTGTTGTGCATAGGAGTGCAAGTGACCTCTCTAGAACAAAGCCCTACACACCAGTGACTTTCAAAAAGCATACTGAAGATGTTCATTCTGAGCCTCTCTTCAGAAAAGGGATCCGTCAGGTAAATCTGGATGCCCTCGAGGCAGAAGCTCCTGGTTTTGTGGGATGTAGACCATATGCTACCAGGTATTTTCTTGTTAATGAAAATGAGACCCGGAAAAAATCGCTGCGTTCCACCTCCCGACTCCAAAGGCACTTCAGGAAGGGGGAACCAGAAGGTATTATTGAGTTGTACCCACGCAACATCAGGAGATATGTGGTTCGAACACCACACCAGATGTACTCCCCTCATCCCAGTGAAGATGAGGAAGACGAAGAGGAATTTGGTAGAGAATTTATGAACAGATCCCATCGCCCACGCTCACTGTCTGATCTTCGCCCAGCACCACGGTTTTACATTGGAGAACATGGTGAAAGCCACATTCTTATGAGCAAAGATCTAGCCAAAGCGCATTACAAATCCTGGGATGACAGTTTTGAGCTAGACCTAGATAGGCCTCCATATGCTTACAAGAAAGTGCACCTGAACTACCCTGAGCCTCGTGTGAAACCAAAACCAAAGCAAAAGCTGGAGCAGTCTCTGACAGAGTCTGATTCCGTTTCCATTGAATCCAGCAGCGATCCACAGAACAGCGGCAACGACCAGTACATTCAAGTCATTCATAGCAAGGAAAAGTATCCAAAACCTGGGACAAAATTCAACAAAAAGAAATCAAAAACCAGTGTTGATCTAAATACGTCTGAGCCTAATGAACTGGTATGCTCAAATGTCTGAGACAAGGCCCCAACATTTTTGTGTCTTGAATGTACGTGAGCTTGTTGTAGTTGCTGTTTGAGGTCTACCAGTTAACTATGGCATAAGCTTTGCAACAACAGTGTATACAGCCACTCAAGGTGGGAGGAGCATGGTTACCCTTGTCAAGTGTGTTACTGTTGATGGTCCCCTGCTTTAATGCCACAACTGGTAAGTTCCAAAATCCAGAATAGAAATTTATTCCAAATTTATTATTCATCGCTCTGCTGTTAAAAGCCAAACCCCCACCTACTGGAAAATTGACAGCTATGTACTTGAGGCACTTCAAATAAAGCTGTACAGAAACATGTCACACCAGGCTTTGTCTCTTTGACACAGTCACAGCTAGATGCTTCCACTGAAAAAATTCACCAGGTAAGCAGCTTCCTATTTACAGTACATTCTGATTGACCCTGCTTGAATATGGTTTATCTCAAATCAGCAATAGGTTGACTACAGAGAATGATAGAAACATAGAATAGTTAGGTTGGAAAGGACCTCAAGATCATCTAGTTCCAACCCCCCTGCCATGAGCAGGGACACCTTCCACTAAACCATATCACCCAAGGCTATGTCCAACATGGCCCTGAATATCGCCAGCGATGGAGCATTCACAACTTCCCTGGGCAACACATTCCAGTGCCTCACCATCCTTACACTAAAGAATTTCTTCCTCATATCCAATCTAAACTTCCCCTGTTTAAGTTTA